>JAJIBD010016755.1:0-34574 GCA_021461705.1 Cryptotis parvus | reverse complement strand
CCCAGATCCTTTACTCTTTAAACAGCAGGTCAGCTGTCCTGTTTATCTCCATGGTAGCCGTGGTTTCTCTTTTGTGTTCTCTGCCACCTTCCACTTCCTTGTTCTGTCCTCATGGGGCAGCCTTCTTGAATCAGAGACCCTGAGCTTTCCCAGCCTTTGCCCAAGCTGTGCTTGCTTGCTTGCTTTCTGGCCCCTTCTCTCTCTCTCTCTCTCTCTCTCTCTCTCTCTCTCTCTCTCTCTCTCTCTCTGCTTGCTCGCTCTCACTCGCTCGCTTTTTTATTGTTTTTTGGGTCACACCTGGCGATGCTCAGGAGTTTCTCCTGGCTCTGCACTCAGGAATTTCTCCTGGCGGTGCTCAGGGGACCATATGGGATGCCTGGGATAGAACCCAGGCCAGCACAGGCCTGCCGCATGCAAGGAAAAACACCATACCTGCTGGGCTATTGCTCCGGCCTCTCTCTTTCTTTCTTTCTTCTTTCTTTCTTTCTTTCTTTCTTTCTTTCTTTCTTTCTTTTCTTTCTTTCTTTCTTTCTTTCTTTTCTTTCTTTCTTTCTTTCTTTCTTTCTTTCTTTCTTTCTTTCTTTCTTTCTTTCTTTCCTTCTCTCTTTTCTTTCTTTCTTTCTTTCTTTCTTTCTTTCTTTCTTTTCTTTCTTTCTTTCTTTCTTTCTTTCTTCTTCTTTCTTTCTTTCTTTCTTTTTCTTTCTTTCTTTCTTTCTTTCTTTCTCTCTCTCTCTCTTTCTCTCTTTCTTTTCTTTCTTTCCCTTCCTTCCTTTCTGTCTGTCTTTCTTTCTTCCTCTCTTTCATCTTTCCTTCCTTCTTTCCTTTATCTCTCCCTCCCTCCTTTCTTCTTTTTGTTTCCTTATTTTTTTTTACTCCTGCCTCTGTGCTCAGAAATCACTCCGTGGGGTTGAAAGGAGGACAAGTGTGGAACAGACCAAGGAAGCAGTGCTTGGGGGCCTTATGTGGTACTGGTGATTGCACCAGTTCCGTGCACGGCAAACGCCCGACCCTCTACTACTGCTCCCTGCCTGGGACACTCTTTTATAGGGAAACAAGACAAATGCCGCTCTGTGCCCAAATCTCTTTCCCTACAATCATTCAGACAGTCACATTTTCAAGTGTTCATGGACTTAACTAGTCTAGTACCCAGAACCAAAGGCCCCGCCTTTAAGGCCCTATGTTTTGCCACAGACCAAGCCTTCAGTCCCATCCTGAGCTTCCAAATCTGCCACCAGCCAGATTGTCTCGTTCAAGGCCAAAGGCCTGTGCTCAGAGTGGGAGAAAAGCCTAACAATTTTGTCAAAAGCCTTACAGAGGTGAGCGGTTGCCCATTATAACGCTCAACTGTGGACGGGCAGAGCTGCCTCCCTAAACATCCTTGTGTTGTGCTGCGAGGTTCCAGGCCCAGACGCATCTGCCCTATGTAGAGCAAAGCCCATCTCGTAGGGTTGAGAGGAGGAAAAGTGTGGAACAGACCAAGGCAGTAGGAAGGAGTTCTAGACATGCTCTTTCTTCCATTGCTTGTTGGGGTTTTGGTCACAGAAGAATATACTAGTCTTCTCGCTGTGTGTCTGCCGATGAACCCTCCTGTTGAGGAGTTTCAGATTCCGCCAGCACAGGCATTTTAGAAGGAATGTTCTGCCATTTCCTACAAGAAAGCGAAGGCCCACAGAGGTCCAAAGGCATCACTTACTAATCACAGCATTTATTAATGCCCTCCTGCCCTCCAAAAGAGCCTTAAGCAGTGTCTGACTGTACACTGAGCTGTAGCTACTCTCTCTTATTTAAAAAACTTTTATTATACCACTATGAGCTATACAATTATAAAACTGCTCATGATTGGGTTTCTGTCATACAGAGTTCCAGCACCCATCCCTTCACAAGTGCACATTTCCCTACCACCAGATTCCCTCCTTCATCCCCCAGTCTGCCTCTATAGCAGGCACTTTGCCTCTTCTCTCTCTCTCTCTCTCTCTCTCTCTCTCTCTCTCTCTCCCTTCCCTCCCCTCTCCTCTCTCTCTCTCCCTTTTCTTACACATTGTGGCTTGCAATACATACATTTATGTAGCCCTTCTCTTTAAGCACAGCCCCCGCAGAAAGTGCCCCCATTGCTTTCCTTTCCCTTCTCCATGGCAAATGAGTTTTCTGCATCTGTGGCAATGAAGTAGTTTTGAGGTTCTGAGGAATCAAGTATTTTGGGTCATCTCATGTGACTCATCGACCCTCTCTTGACAGGGGAGGAAGAAAAAGTGATTTGGGAAAGAGCAGGATGGAGTAGGTAAAGACAGTCTGAGTAATCAGAGTGTGACTTGCTGCTGGATTTTGTTGAACTGTTAGAGATTCAAGTCCTTATTTCTTGCTTTTGTTCTCATTCGCAATCCACTCTGTAGGTAATGATTTTTTTTCTTTTTTGGGTCATACTCAGGCAATGTTCAGAGGTTACTCCTGGCTCTGCACTCAGGCATTACTCCTGGGAGTGCTTGAGGGACCATGTGGGATGCCGGGATAGAACCCAGGTTGGCTGTGTGCAAGGCAAATGCCCTACCCATTGTGCTATTGCTCCAGCCTCCAAGGTAATGAACTGTTTTTGCTTGTGAAAATGTTTTCTTACACATGTATCAATTTATTTACTTATCATAACGCATCCGTTCCACAAAAGATTGAGTTGACTTACAACAAGATATGACAACATAAAATAATGTTAACATATCAATAAAGATAGAGAATCAGGGCCAAGGAAAATGTAAATAAATAGAAAAAGACCAAAACAAACTTATAGCTTATTTTTATTGAGTTCTTCCCATGTCAAAGAAATTGGACAATTTCGTTTAATCCTTAAAAGAGCTCTTTACACAACTGCTTTTCAGACATAGGGAATTAAAACTCAGTAATCAAAATATGTTGCTCAAAGTTATAAATTAATAAGTGGTAGGTAGAGTCAGAGTTTGAATTTAGCTTGATATTGGAACTCCTATCTCTGAATTTTTATTGTTATTATTATTATTATTATTATTATTATTATTATTATTATTATTGTTGCAGGACTCCTTTAAGGGCCGCTGCATTAGCACACTAAAGGGCCTAGGTGAGGTGCAGGGAGGGATTATCTAAGGACATTTAACACTCCCTGCTTTCCATAACAATGGGAGGAAGGTCTGAGTTGCAGGAGTATAAACCAGCCAGTTTTCACTCTCCCACGCTTCTTTTGGGGCTTTTGCTCGCTGTGAGCGGTTCTCCCTGCTTGGAAGTTTTTCTTCTCCTTTCCCAAAGCCTTTACACGTGGTGGTCGCCATCTTGGCCTACACGTGGCTGGGGTTCTAGCCTGGAATCCTAAGCATCGGGTTTTTCCTTTTGCTGATTTGTATGCCTGAACCTGTGATAAGTAAAGCCTTTTTAAAACTGCATTGGATTCCTGAGTGTTCATCCATTCCTCACCGGCTTCCGGAGGTAGAAGGGAACTCGCTTCCCGGCACTGTCGGGACCCCGCCGAGCGCCCCGAAATTTGGCGTCCCTGGGTGGGCACCACGAACATGGTCTGGCCTAATTATCATTGGACAGAGATCATCTGCCTCCGAACCGTGAGTAAAATGATGGATATCTCATGGTATAGATACATTGTATCTTTTATTGGCTCAGAACCATACATAGCCCAGTCTATAAAGTTCCTTTCTGAGAACTACTCTATCTTTTCACAAATCATCTGGGTCCTTGCGATTTTTAAACTGTACCTTTGTGTAAGAACAATGTTTAATAGAGAGAGGGAAGAAAGTAATAAATTGAATGCAATCTTAAGGGACGAGGTTTACTCAGCGATTAAAGAAATAAGTGAGGATTATAAAACTACAGGTAGACTGGTCTTAAAGCTTGAGGACAGAATTATTAAACAGAGTTTAAAATTTGAAAAGAAATTAGAAGAACAGGAAAGTAAAAATATTAAACAGGATTTAAAATTTGAGGAAAAATTAGAAGAACAGGATTTAAAATTCAAAGAAAAAGTAGGAGAACAGGATTTAAAAATTCAAAGAAAAAAATTAGAAGAACAGGAAAGTAAAATTATTAAACAGGATTTAAAATTTGAAGTAAAGTTTGAAGAGCAGAAGAAGGATATCGATAAAATCAGCACTATCTTAGAGGAAGAAATTGACAGACAGAGAGATAGAATAGATGGACAGAAAGAGGGAGGTTTGGAAGTTACACATAAGATTGAAAGAACAAAAAGGAAGAAACATATAGGAAACTTGAAAACTTAAACCAAGAAATGGATGTGTTACGCAGGGAGATTTCTGATTTCATAACTTATCAATCAGGACCTAGCGCATACCCAATACTGAGGCGTGAACCAACTAAAAGCCGTTCACAAACATGCCCCAAAGCTGTAGACTTGAAAAAGGTGTATACATTCCCAGCAAAAAAATCTAAAAAAGAATTCTAATGTGGCTGATAACTTAGAGGAGGAACAGGAAAACCCAGAGGAGGCAAATTCCCAAGCTGAAAATCTCCCCAGAGTTAATACCCTCAATGGGGTAGATGTTCCTCTGCCAGATACTACAAGCTCTGATGAGGAAGAACGGGAGGAACAGATTAGCTCGAGTCAAAGAGCAAAGCGCAGCAATCTTTCTCATGACCAATCTAAAGATAAAGTAAAACCGATTCATGAAGACTTAAAAATTGAGGCAATAACCCCGTTTAGGAAGGCTTGCGACAGGTTTGGAATATCAAGTCCTTATACTTTTAAAAATATTTAGCTGATTGGAGCGAAAAATGATCAGTGGGTATTGGGAGACTTTGAAATGGTAGCCCATACTTGTCTAAACAAATCACAGTACATGCAATGGCATATGTGGTATGCAGATGGGGTTAACCTGAATATTGACACTTTAAGAGAAAAGGAATCAGGCCATACTATAACTTTTGCCATGCTAAAAGGTGAAGGTGAATGGAAAAAGAAAGCAAAACAAGCGACATTACCTGAACCTATTTTAAAATTTGTTCGGGAGACAGCATTAAAAGCGTGGGAAAGAGTAGGTTCCGACCCAGAATTTCTAGGTAGCTATACGAAAATTTACCAGGGTCGTGATGAACCATACTTTGATTTTGTTGGGAGATTATGTGAAACAATCCAAAGACAGGTTCAAGACCCAACCACTCAAGAAATCCTAAAACGAAACTTAGCATATGAGAATGCTAATCAAAAATGTCGAGCATTACTATATAGTATTAAGGAAAAGGATGACCTCATGGGGTATCTAAAGGCCTGTAGAAATGTCGGTTTAACCTCCCATAAAACACAGGATGATATAGAGGCTTATCCCATACAGCAGGAGGATCAGGAGGGGGATGAAATGTCAAACAGCTTTAGGGAGGAGAAACAATAAACTTCAAAGGATAAACAATAATCGGAGAAACTATTCTAATAATCGCAACTCCACCCCTCGGAGGGCCCCACCTGGACAATGCCCAAGGTGCAGAAAAGGAAAAACATTGGGCCAGAGACTGTCGGTCTTGGAGGCGAAGTCAGCCTCAGGCTTCATCTGGACAGATAACCTGCTTTAGCTGCGGAAAGAAGGGACACACCCGTAGAGATTGCCCATCTTCTAAAAACTATCAATACAGGGCAACATTCTAATAATCCCTTTATAGGAAATGTTACATGGACCCCCTCCCAGGTTCCACAAGCTCCGCAGGCTCAAATAACATCTATGCCTCCCTAATGCGGGAAACTGGGTGGGGGCCAGCCCCAGGCCCAGCTGAATCCAGGGGGCACTCTCGTTCATTCCACCTGCCCAGTATCCTCCGAATCAGAATCCACAGAATTACAGTCAATAAATGCTCTCTGGCCTACCCCATCAGGCAGTGGCAGTCTCGACATTCTCTGCCCTAAGACTGTCACAATATACCCAAGTCAAGACCCCTACATGCTAAAAACAGGGATAAAAGGACCTGCTCCCCAGGTAGTATGGGTTTAATTCAGGGGAGCGATTGGCTGAAATTTAAGGGAATTATGGTGCATTTCGGACTTCTGGATCCTGAATCTCATGGAGAGATAATACTGTCAATATCTGTGCCAACTAAATGGACTTTTAAAAAAGGGGAACCACTTGCTAAACTATTATTATTTTTGAGGATCCGTGTAGTCAGTCCGAACACCCTACAGCTGGTGGCTTAAACAGTACCAACCATTCTGCCAACTTCATTGTTGGTTGGTGCAGCCACACAGAACCAAGCCCATCAGCCACCTGCTAACTATCTAGTTGGGTACACTGCCAGAATTTCTCAGACCAAGCGGCCGGTTATACCCATCGAAATTTATAAAAGGAAATTCAAAGGCATATTGGATACAGGGGAAGACATATCCATAATCTCCACCAAGTATTGGCCCTAACTGGGCCCCTAAAGAAAGTGTCCCATAGCCTGAGCGGGGTAGGCAATATCTCCTCCTCTCTTCTCCAACAGAGTGCGAGGTGGCTGTCGTGTATTGGCCCTGAAGGGAATGTAGCCATGGTCCAGCCTTATATAGCCCCTATGCCTTTAACTTTATGGGGTCGAGACATGCTGGTGCAGTGGGGGCGTAATTCACATACCTCGTCCACTCCCCGTCGAGCACCAATTCCAGCTCTCCATAATAAGCCTAACACCGGGAGTAACCCTTTTTATTTGGGGCCGCTGTGGTTAAGCGCCCACCACCTATCCGTATTCAGTGGAAGTCTAACAAACCTATATGGACACCACAGTGGCCCCTCAATACCAAAAAAGTTAGAGGCGCTAACAAATCTAGTGGAAGAACAGCTGAAATTAGGACATATTGAGGAAACGTTTTCAGAATGGAATTCTCCTGTTTTTTGTAATACAGAAAAAATCAGGCAAATGGCGTTTGCTGATTGACTTAAGGAATGTAAATTCTACTATGGACCCCATGGGAGCCCTACAACCTGGGCTCCCTCTCCAGCAGCTATTCCTAAAGATTGGCCGCTAATTATCATAGATTTAAAAGACTGCTTTTACAGCATACCTATCCACCCAGATGATCGGAAAAGGTTTGCATTTTCAGTCCCTTCCATTAATCATAAAGGTCCTTTACGTAGGTTTCAGTGGACAGTATTGCCCCCAAGGGATGACTAATTCACCTATGATGTGTCAACACTTTGTTGATGAGGTTTTGCGACCCATTCGTGCTAAATTTCCTGGGGCATACATCATCCACTACATGGATGATATCCTGCTAGCTTGTGATAATTCCAGAGATCTCCAGAATTTATATAATGATGTAATGACAGTTTTACCAGAGGCTGGCTTACAAGTAGCTCCAAAAAAATCCAGATGCAGCCTCCATATGAATATTTGGGCTATGCTCTTGACCGCACTACAGTACGTCCCTCAAAAAATTTCCATTAGTCAGAAAGGGCTCAAAACCTTGAATGATTTTCAAAAACTGCTGGGGATATCAACTGGGTGCGCCCTCCCTTGGTATTCCTAACTGTGAGCTCAGTAACCTGTTCCACACCCTTGAAGGTGATCCTGCTTTAAATAGCCCAAGGCAGCTAACTCCTAAAGCTCAGAAGGAATTAGATTTTTTTTCATGGATCGGCTTCAAAAATCTTACCTCTCCAGATTTAATCCCGGAGAAAAGGTATGGTTCTTGGTCTTCAACACTCCCGAGTCTCCAACTGCTGCTATAGCCCAATTATCTGGACCGTTAGAATGGGTTTTACTTACATAACAAGCAAAATCGTACTGCTACACCTTACCTTGAGATGATAGCTAACCTTATAATTAAGGGAAGATCAAGAACCCAAGTATTACTTGGACATGATCCCCATGTAATTGTACTACCTGACCCTAAAAAAGAAATTGAAGCTGTTTTACCACTCAGTGAAATCCTTCAGAGAGCTTTAGCAGATTTTTCAGGAGAAATATCTTATCATTACCCAGCTGGAAAAACCTGGGAATTTCTGAAAAGGACACCTTTGTAATTTCCACCATTGTCCGCTCCTCTCCCATTCCTGATGCTCCAGTGTATTATATTGATGGCTCCTCATCAGGAAGGGGTGGAATTACAGGTCCTTCGTTGACCACTACTGTGCATACAAATTATAAATCTGCCCAACAAGTGGAACTCGCCACCCTGATACATTTACTATCCCATGTATCTGGCCCATGTAATGTGGTGAGTGATTCTGCATATGTAGTTGGTTTATTTCCTGGAATTGTCACTGCTTCTTTAAATGCCCATAATCCTATAATTCAGGAGCTACTCCATAAACTACAAGATCTCCTCCAAAATAGAACATTCCCTATATACATCTCCCACATCCGTTCTCACAGCCGACTCCCCGGGCCAATGGTTCGAGGAAACGAAGCAGCAGATCTCTTGGCAGCACCAGTATTTAAATCAGCTGAGGAAGAGCACCAGACTCTACATACAAATGCCCGCCGCCTTCATGTACACCATGGCATCCCATGGAGACAAGCTAGACAAATTGTCCGCCAACTGTCCTGTCTGTGCTCCTTTACATTGTACATCTCATGTAGCAGGAGCAAATCCTCGAGGTTTACAGACAAACCAATTGTGGCAGATGGATATAACTCATACTAACTTATTTCCCAACAAACCTTTCCTTCATGTGGTCATCGATACATATTCCGGTTCATATGGGCTGCTCCTATGACGTCTGAAAGAGCTAAATCTGTTTGTTCATTTTTACTCCAGTGCTTCTCCGTCATGGGTATTCCCATACCATAAAAACAGATAATGGTCCTGCTTACACCAGCAAAACCTTCAAATCCTTTTTGAGGAATGGCAAATCAAACATATTACAGGAATTCCATATAATCCACAAGGACAAGGAATAGTTGAACGTGCCCACAGAACGCTTAAAACTCAGCTATTAAAGCTACGAAAAAACAAGCATGCCTCCAATGGATTCTTTATCTTTAACATTATTCACCTTAAACTTCTTAAATATACCTCAAGGAGATCCCTATACCGCGGCTGAACGTCACTTCCAAGAAGATATGCAAACTCAAAAAACAGTCAATTCACCTATCTGGGTGAAAATTGATGATAGATGGATTGCAGGTCACCTCCTCATTCGGGGAAGAGGCTATGCTTTCATTTCTACAGACGATAACCCTGCCAAGAAACTCTGGGTTCCTCTGCGACTTGTTAAGACTAGAATTCTCCAAGAATCAGAAAACAACTAATTCTTTCAATATAAAGTCTTAAATTTTAAATTGCAAGTTGCTGTTTAAACTTCCTGGATGGGTTCATTTTAATAATGATCTTGTTTTGCAGTCTGTGATCATGGTTCATGTCTAATATCTTGCCTTACAGCCTAAATATTTTCTTTCTTAAAAAAAAGGGTGGAAAAATGGGTGGACTCTGAATATAATGCTCATTACAAAAATGTTTGCTAAATCAATGAAAAATTGTTTTTCTAATGATTCTGTTCACAGGATGAGATATTCGAATCCAGTAAACTTGCGCTACACTGCTCAATACTCGAGACTCCTTAAACAGTGCTCGCTAAAAATTTAATAATTTGCAAAACTAATTTTTCCCAATGCTCTATTCACAGGAAAAGACACTTTCTCACCATCATTTGCCGGCTTTATATTCATGAAGCGCTTGCCACACCCTGCTAATACTGATTGTTTCCATGATATAAGCCATTTTCACCATTGTGAGAATATATATCATTGTTTTGATTTGCATTTCCCTGAGAATAAAAGAGAATAAATAACAACGAATACTTTTCCTACGCATATTGCTGGGTTCACTTTGATGGGGCGTTAGGAGAAGTTCCTCAGAGGAGATGACAGTGTAGTTGGGTTGTGAGTTACAAGAAGGAACCAGTCAGCAAGATTAGGGCAGAGTCATCCAGGAACAAGGCCGTTTACTTTTAGGCATAATGGGAAGCCAGAGCATAGAGGCAAGAGGAGATCAGGGGTCAGACTAGAGTCCTTCAAGATTGGGAATAACTTAGGCTTTAGTTTAATGTGCTGGGATTCTCAGGAAGTTTTCTAAGGGGCATGTGTGAGATGAATTCTGGCCTCAAGCCTCAGTGACCCTACCTAAAGAGCTGGGGTACCATAGGCGCACGAGCATCAGAGTCCCACTAGACTCTAAAGACCCTCCAAGACCGCTCCAAGCTAAGTGTGTCTCAGAATCAATTGGGGGAGTTGATAAAAATATCTGGATGACTTCCTCTTATTGAAAAGTCTGATTTAGTAGGATCAGGATGAGGCCCAGTATTAAGTCTGTTCCCCAGACAGTTCTGTCAAGGATGAGCTCCCCAAGCAAGACTCCCCACTTTGTGATCAGCTTGCTGAGGGAAGGAGGAGAAATATTTGGCCAGAAGGTCACACAGTGAGTTAATGGCTTAGTAGCAGGGCCTGGAGTATGACTGGGGTGGATGTGGGGGTAGGGGGCTCTGTCGACATCCCCTGGGAGAGGCCATTGGTTAATGAGACAAAGGGGGCAATTTTGGAAGACTATTGGGTTGTGCATGAATGGAAGGGAAGGTGGAGAATCGTGCTTGGAAATACGGGGTTTATGAAACCTCTGAAGTTCTCAAGGTGAAGAACGCTTCCACAGTTGCACCCATGAGTCCAAGTGCTCCCTCCTTCCTTCCTTCCTTCCTTCCTTCCTTCCTTCCTTCCTTCCTTCCTTCCTTCCTTCCTTCCTTCCTTCCTTCCTTCCTTCCTTCCTTCCTTCCTTCCTTCCTTCCTTCCTTCCTTCCTTCCTTCCTTCCTTCCTTCCTTCCTTCCTTCCTTCCTTCCTTCCCCTCCCTCCCTCCTTTCCTTTCTCTCTCTCTTCTTCTCCCTCCCTCTGTCTGTCCCTTCCACTAAACTTTCTAAAGTCCTGGGAGTGTGACTGTCCCACTGGTTGTGTTCTGGTTGTGGACTCGCTCCACTGCTTACAGAACATACACCCTAATTGACCATCTTCCTGACCTCCATGACACCCTTATTCAAAGGGAAGCAGAGTCATTGTCCAAGGAGCTGCCCCAAATCTCCAGTACACTCAGCATGCAGAGAGCCATAAAGATCATCATGATCACTGCGTCAGAGAGTAAACACTATTCATTTAATAAATGATTAAAATATTCCAGGTACTGTCCGAAGCATGTTACTTATATCAATGAATTTAAGCCTTGCTTGGGGCTATGAGACAAAAACGGAGATAGATCCTCAGCTAGGAAATCAGGAGAATGTATGTAGCACCTGATGTCTCATTCTGCTTTAATAGATCACAGTGCTCATTTAGGTTGTCTAATTTCCTCTTCATAAAGACCTGTAAGGGCAAGTGTTTATCCAGGCAGACAGAGTGAGAGTGTACCCAGAGTGTTGGGAGGTGGAGGGTCCCTTGGGCCTGTGGAGTTCATCTATGTATGCATGCAGTCATTTATAGCAAGTGTTGACAAGGGGTTGGCATTCTACTAAACCCTGGGGACTCACTGTTAGCAAGCCGGTTTCTTCTCTTCAGGAACTTGACAGCTCTAGGGCAGACAGGAGGGACAGTAACAAGAGAAAAGGTTAGAGCATGAGGCTGGGTTAAAAAATCAAAACAAGCACCAAAACAAACACCTAAGGCTGGTGTTAAGGAGTTGGGTTTCATCTTGAGGAAAGTGATTAAAGAATTTTAAGCTAGAAATTTAAGTTGTATGCAGACAACCTGTTTGTGTGTGTATGAGAGTGCATGTGTTTGTATGTGCATGAGTGTGTGTGAGTGTGTGAGCTGTGAAATGAACCCGGGGCCTCACACTTGCAAGGCAAGTGCTCTAGCACTGAGCGCTACCTCCGGCTATGGAGGCACCTCTAATCGCAGCAGGAAGAAAGCACTGCAGGGAAAGGATGAAATCAGAGACATGAGGGGCTAATGCAGTGAAACCTGTGGCGGTCCGTTTAGGGGACAGCACTGACAATGCAGAGAAGCACACAGAGTCAGCGGAAATGAGTAGAATTAAAGAACTTGCTGGTTGGATGTGGCTTGAGGAGGAGGGTTTAGGGTGGTGAAGGCGTTTGACTAGACAGTTGGAGTGCACTGGGCGGGTGTGTGTGATGTGGACAGTTTGGGACATTGGAGTCAGAAGTTCCAGTGAGATGGGAACAGAAGAGAGAGGAGTTTGGGAATCTCTTGCCTTCAGACCCTGTAATATTTTATTAATCTCCCTCTGTAAGGATCATTCAGAAATCCAGAGACTGCCAGATCAAAGCTTAGGGATCCCCTCACACTTCAGATGGAGAAACAGAGGACAGTGGTCTCTGGAAGGCCCCAATACCAGTGGACAGCTGAGCTTGGCCAGGCACCCCTGGTTCCCAGAGACCCTCCCCCCTACACTTCACAGGCCAGACGCAACACTGGGGACTTGCAGCTGGATCCAGACTCCTGAGGGCTTCTTCAAGTCAGCAGTGAGCTCAAATTAGTTTCCATGGGGGTGATTTCAAGCATAAATCAGTCTGAAGAATTGTTAGAGAAAACTGGCAACTCCAGGCCTACAGTTCAACTCAACTTGGTAGCTGTTGCCCTTGAGGTAGGAAAGTGTGTCTGTAACCGGGATCCTTCTGGTCTCCATTGCAATGGGAATGTGTGATTATTTGCCACCATTCTTATTCCGTTGATATATTTGATATATATATATTTTTTTTTCTCAAGAAATTTCCCCTTCCCTTCTCTCTCAGCTATTGTTGTGGTGACTAGGGTCCATATACCCTTTGTGGTGGCAAACCTGGCCGTGGTGCTCACTTACAGGGCTGTGTGCTGGGTTCCCACACCCCAGCCATGGTGCTGGTCCACACAGTGCAGGGCATCAGATACTGCACACGTTTATTGAGGTGCGGGGGACGCCAAAGGGAAGAGCTTCCGGCCTCCCACTGGGAGCAGGTGGGAAGTGTTGGGGACTGAACTTGCAGTTCCCATGCTTGCCAGGCAGATGCTTTGCCACTGAGCTGTGCCTGCCTGCAGCTGAGTTTCTTAAGCAGAACATTCACATATTTCCTGTAACATAGCTAAATTGTCCCTTATCTGACCCCAGCCTGATTCTTTCTGGCTTCCGTAAGCTTCTGGGTATGATTCTATCTCTTCCCTTCTGGGAACTGCACAGATCTCATTTGTAAAGAGAGATATTGAACATCTGAGGCCAAGGATCCTTCTAGCTGGGGTTTCAAGGCTCTCCAAATCTGCGCTTGGAAATGGGTCGTGTCGTTGACAACGCATAATTATTCGGCAGATGAATTTTTTGAAGGATTGCTCGCTCACGCTCGACTCTTTTGTCCTTGAATTGTGATTAATCTAAGCCCTTGGAAGAAAAATGCCTTTTGTTTTAGTAGCTTATCCTTCATCTTTTGAATTTGGTAAAAAGAAAGAGTCCTTCAAACAAAGCATTGTAGCGGCAGCTGCCAGTATGAGTGCATCAGAGGCTGCCTGGACAGAGTGTGACCAGGAGAGCCTGTTCCCGCCCTGCCTGGACACAGGGTGACCAGGAGAGCCTGTCCCTGCCCTGCCTGGGCACAGGGGTGATCAGGAGAGCCTGTCCCTGCCTGCCTGGCCAGGGTCACCAGGAGAGCCTGTCCATGCCTGTTTTCTGTCTGCATCCCAAGCAGCGTCCAGTAGACTCAGTTTTAGACTAGCTAGGAGATGTGACGCAGGGAAATGACCCAAGATAGCAGTCTGTGGTTTTGCTTCATGGAGTCAGTTTCATTAGGAAAACCTGTTGGGAGACAGGAAACCCTGTGTATATGTCAACAGGCAGTATCCATCAGACTTAAGCATATCCTTTGATCTGCTTTCCACCAACACATGTCCTGCCTGGACACAGGGTCACCAGGAGAGCTTGTCCCCACACTCCCTCTCCATGCCCCTCCCTCATATCTGCTCGCCTCCCCCCCCCTCTCTTTCCTTCCTTCCCTTCCTTCCTTCCCTTCCTTCCTTCCTTCCTTCCTTCCTTCCTTCCTTCCTTCCTTCCTTCCTTCCTTCCTTCCTTCCTTCCTTCCTTCCTTCCTTCCTTCCTTCCTTCCTTCCTCCCTCCCTCCTCCCTCCCTCCTCCCTCCTCCCTCCCTCCCTCCCTCCCTGCTTCCCTCCCTCCATTCCTCCCTTCCTTCTCATCTCTTGAGCACTGCCAGGAGTAATTCCTGAGTGCAGAGCCAGGAATAAGCCCTGAGCATCACTGGGTGTGACCAAAAAGCAAAATAAAATAAAACAAATTGAGGAATAAGACTTGCTCCTCAGGCCTGTGCTCTCTCTCTCTCTCTCTCTCTCTCTCTCTCTCTCTCTCTCTCTCTCTTCCTGGCAGTGCTCAGGAGTTACTCCTGGCTCTGCACTTAGGAATTACTCTTTCGTGGAAGTGCTTGGGGGACCATATGGGATGTTGGGGATCGAATTCGGGTTGGCCACATGCAAGGCAAACACCCTCCCTGTGGTGCTATAGTCCCAGCCCCATGTTCTCTCTTGAACTCATCTCTTGCTTGCTTGTCTCTGTTTCTTTGCTGGTCTATTTCCATTCTGGAGAAGCCTGCTCTCTCTCTCTCTCTCTCTCTCTCTCTCTCTCTCTCTATCTGTGTCTCTCTCATACTTCTCCCTTCTCTCTTGCTCCACACATCTTTATAGATCACTTGTCTTTCCATTGTTCATCGATTTGCTCTAGCGGGCACCAGTAACATCTGCATATATTCCAAGGGCATCTGCTCACTCCAGTAACACAAAGAGCCTCAAACCATTCATTCAGGTCATGTGAATGAGGTCTATAATTGTTACTGGTTTTTGGCATATCAAATACGACACGGGAAGCTTGCCAGGCTCTGCCATGTGGGTGGTATACTCTTGGTTGTAGGCTCTCAGTTCATGTATTTACTCATGAACAAAGGGGACAGATCAACTTTTCTCTTGGGCGGAGTTCTGATGAGCTATGGAGTCCGGATGTTGAAAATGGCAGCCCTCAGGGTGTGGGGGTTCCTCTGGCTTCCTGCGGTTCTATTGGGATGGCGGGCCAGGGCTGGAACCCACCTTCCCTCCCCGATACCTATGATCAGCTGAGTACAGGGAGAGCCGGTAGCAGCTCTGCCCCATGTGTCTGTATCTCTGGTTCAAGCATACCTGGGCTTGAAATAGGCTTCACTCTAGGGTGAGACTCTGCGGAGTTGAAATTGAGATTGGCTTTTCTCTTTGGGTGGAGCTTAGATGAGCTGTGGAGTCCGAATGTTGAAAATGGTGGTTTCATGGTGCAGGGGTTTCCTCTGGTTTCTTTCGAGGCTCTATTGGGATGGCGGGCCAGGGCTAGAACCCACTTTCTCTCCCGGATGCCTCATGATCAGTTGAGCACAGGGAGAGCCGGTAGCAGCTCTGCCCCCGTGTCTGTGTCTCTGGTTCAAGCATATCTGGGCTAGAAATAGGCTTCGCTGAAGGGTGGGACACTGAGGAGCAGGGCTATATTATCTTATATTTATAAATAAGTTTCAATAAAACTGCCTTGCTTCATTGACACACACAGACACACACAGAGAATAATTGTTCTATAACATTATAATGGTTTCTGGTGTATAACATAAGAACTGAATGTTTTCCTATATTGTTAAATGATCTAATTTCACAATATTTCAGAGTGTAATTAACATCTACCACCATGAAGAGTAAATATTTTTTTCCTTCTGATGAGGTTTTTCAAGACATAGCTTGGCAGCATTTTCCAAACACATACACGTTCTTAACCAGAGTCTGTGCAGAATGTCATAGCCCCATCGTAACTTTTTGATGTTTTTCACCCATTTTGCTTCACAATTCCTCCCTCTGCCAACTATCTGCTCTGTTCTCTGTGACTGTAAGCTTGGTTTATCCTTTTAACTTAAAGTTCAATTTTAATTATCAATAGAGTTTAGGTTTCCCTCCTGCCAGAGAGTTATTTTTAAAGAATTCTCCACCCATCTACCTACCCACGGAAAACAATGAAATAGTGGAATCACCTGAATTTTGTTCTGGCTCTTCCATGAATTATTTGACCTTGGGAAGCAACAACGGACTCTTCCCCCAATCTGTAAAATAGTACAATTCAGGACTGTCTGGACACTTTCATAGCTCTTTGTCACCCAAACATTTTAGGGAACTGCAAGGCACTGAGAGCAAGGTGACGAGCAGGTGACCTCTCTGCCTGGGCCAGTAAGGGCCCTGTCCCCAGGAAGTCTTAATTCTCAGCACTAAGTCTTTGATTTTTTTGGTTTGGGCTGTCCTCTTGCTAGTCAACCAGCTGCAAAGGGATATCTGTCCACCTTTCCTCTGCACTGTGACGTGCCTCAAGTAAGTGCCTTGCTAGGTGGTCTTATATTATCTATCTGTCTGTCTGTCTGCCTGCCTGCCTGCCTGTCTATCTGTCTACCTACCTATCTATCTATCTATCTATCTATCTATCTATCTATCTATCTATCTATCTATCTATCTATCTATCTATCTATCTATCTATCTATCATCATCTATCTATCTATCATCTATCTCTATCTATCTATCTATCTATCTATCTATCTATCTATCTATCTATCTATCTATCTATCTCTTGCTAGGTGATCTTACTTTCAGCATTGTTGCTTTGTCCTAAGAAGGAGCAATTATTGTATTTAAATGGCCCTGATTATATTTATTATTTTTAAAATTAATTTATTTTACAGAATGACTGCATTTATCTGCATAACATAAATATATAGGTACATATTATGATACCAATATCCAAGGTCAAGTGAAACATACATCAGGAGGTCCTGTCAAAGGTGGAAATTATCACAAACGTGTGGGAGTCAGAGGCTAGGTAAGACAGAAAATGGAACAGTGTGCTAACAATTGTGAGGGTACTAATGCCAACCTAGAACTGAGCATTAAATAGAGGCAAAAGGATACACATGACAACCCTTTAATGTATGTTTTGTAATCCATAGTCTGGAGAGGAAGGAAAAGAGAAAGATAGAGAAATGGAAAGAAATAAAGAACCTGCCATGGAGGAGGGCTGGGGGAGGGGGAGGGAACCGGGGACGTTGGTGGTGGGAGATGGGCACTGGTGGCGGGATGGGTGCGGGCTACACTGTATGACCAAAACCCAAATATGAACTTTTTAATTGTATATCTTTGTAATTGTAAAAATAAAAAAAAATTAAAAAAAACATAAAGAAAAAATAAAATTAAATTTGAAAGTTTAAAAAAAAATAAAATTAATTTATTTAAATTTTTTATTATACCACCGTGAGATATATTTACAAAAGTGTTCATATTTGGATTTCAGCCATACAGTGTTCCATCACCCATCCCTCCACCAGTGTCCATTTCCCACCACCAATGTCCCCTGATTTCCCCCCCTCCCCAGCCTGTGTCTGTGGCAGGCAATTTTCACTTCTCTTTGTCTCTGTCTCTGTCTCTGTCTCTGTCTGTCTCTCTCTCTTTCTCCTCCTTCTCTTACACATTATGGAGCAATACATACATTTAGAGGTTATCATGTATATTCTTTTGCCTACTTTCAATGCACAGTTCTACCCTGGTGCTATTATTTACCATAATTATTAGTACACTGTTCCTTTCTCTGTATTACCTAACCTCTGACTCCCACCCATTTGCAGTAGGTTCTACCCACTGATAAGACCTCCCAATGTCCAAGGCCCTGATTATGTTTCAAGCCCACTTTATACCAGGCAGGTCTCAGAACATAGAGATGATGGTGACATATGAGAAACAAGCGCTCCCTCTGGCGACCTGTATAAAAATTGCAGGGAGTTGTCATTCAGCAAATAACTACATTTAAATCCTACCTCTGTGTAATTCTCTTATTAATTAGGATGCAACTTGGATCAGAGACACTGTACAGGGGTTAAGACATTTGCCTTGCACACTTCTGAGCCTAGCTTGATCCCAGGCACTGCATATGGTGCCTCAGGCATAGTCTGAGCACAGAGATCAGGAGTAAACCCAGAGCTCTGCCACCTTGACCCCAACCAAAACCAAGAATAAAAATTTAAAACCCCCACAAAATAAATAAGTAATATGCAACCTACTAATGGCAAGGTTATTGCTTCTGAAGTGGGCACCTCTACTCTCTGATTCTATGCTTACTCACTTAGGAGCAAGCTTTCCACCATTTCCTTCACTTAAAAATTCTTATTAGCCACACCTTGGTTGCACTCAGGGCTTACTCCTGGCTCTGTGCTCAGGGCTTATTCCAGGTGGTGGTTGGGGGACCATATGTGATGCTGGGGATCCAAGTAGGATAGCGTAAGGTGCACAAGGCAAGCGCTTTAATCCCTCCACTGTTTCTCTGGCCCTGTTTTCATTTCTTGTTTTAGAAGTTACTATTAGATATAAGGTTGGAATTATTTAAATGATCAGATAGTTTTGAGAACCTAAAGAATCCTAGATACTTCCTAAGTGACAATCGATATAAACTGTGAACAAAGCACATTCTTATTTGAATTTGCATTTCTTCATGGAAATAACCCCCCAAAGTTCTTTTTTTTCTAATTAGAGATTCAAAGATTCATCAATGAATGGCTACTTGATCACTATTTATGATAAAAATTATGATGATTAAAAATCAATCACAATCTGGTTTGGTAACAACTTGAATAATGATTTTAACCCTACGAAGATTTCAGAGTGAAAGCAGCTGAAACCTCTGGACATCCTGACAATTTTGGTTGTAATTGCATGTAGATATCTTTAGAGATGAAATGATATACTGCAAGTATTTAAAAGTTTTTGTATACTTTGTTGCATTGAGGCTCTTCGTGTTCCTGAAGCAACCAGATGCCATTGGGCTACACTGGCACGTGATAGGGTCAAATGGAAAAGTTACTGGTGTCTGCTTGAGCAAATCGATGAATAACGGGATGCCAAGTGATCAAGTGATTGTTGCATTAAAGCATAGTCTACAGTGAGGGCTGGAGAGACAGCATGGTGGGTAAGGCATTTGCCTTGCCTGAAACTGACTTTGGCTCAAATTCCCTGCACCACGTATGGTCCCCAGAGCACTACCAGAATGATCTCTGAATACAGACCCAGGAATAGGCCCTGAGTTCTTCCAGGTGTAGCCCAAAATAGCAACAAATTCTACAGTGAAAACGCTTAATCATAAATAAAAACAAATGCTCTTTTTTGAGTTGTTTAAACCATCGTCATTACCAAAAGATTCTATTTTTAATTCCAAGAAAATAAGTGCAAAATTCAGCAGCAGTGGTCAGAATGTGTTTGGATTTGTGTACATATGCACAGCACATACTTTCTCGTTTGTTTTCATGACTTTGTGCAGAGACGGGCTTCTGGAACCCCCTCCCCCCCACCGCCCCCCGCTTCCACAATAGTCACTGGCTATAAGAACCTAAGTTTGGAGTGACACAACAGTACGGGGGCTCCAATCACTTGAGAGCAATTTGCTGGAGAAATGGCCAGTGTGAGCTGTTGGCAGGAATTCAAAAGCACCAACCTGAAAAGGGAGCTCAGAGGCACCAGGAGCATTTGCTCAAATTCACCATTTGCATCATTTAAATCTTCTTGCCTTTCTCATATTGATTTCATATTTTGCTGCAGTTTCTCTATGGTTTTGGAGGGGCAGAGTTTTTGGTGAGAGTTATAAGATCAGATGAGTGACGACTACCATTCATGTCGCTGCTAACTTAGGGCTACAGCTGGTCCTGTTGTCATCCTACAGACCCTCTTTGCATAAGGGCTTATGTGACTATCTTGTAAACCTTTACAAAGACATACGTGATCTCATTGGTTGTCCTTCAAGCACCATGACCCTTGTTTATCTATACAGTCTAGCCGTAAGGCTACAACTTCTTACCTCCCTTCTCCATTACCCAGCATAGATTCTCTTCATTTCTGCTCACATTTCTGCTGGCTTAGGTATCTTGACAGTATTCTTTCATATTATGTCCCTGTCATATCCTGATCACTATATTATACACATTTTAAAATATCCTATCCATTTCCACTCCTTCTTGCCCCTGCCCCCAGGACAAGATTAAGAGAGACAGACCACTGGCAAAAGTATTGGCGTCATTCTGCTTGAGACAGCAACCTCTCTCCTCATGATGACAAGAACCGGTGGATCTTGTCAGTGTCGTTGTTTCTTTTCCTCCCTTAAATAATTTATTTTTGGCCACACCTTGTGGTGCTCTGGGCTTACTCCTGCCTCTGCTCAGGGATAACTCTTGATGGTATCTAGGGAACAATATGTGATAATGAAGATCGAACCTGGAACAGCCACATGGAAGGCAAATGCTTTACCCACTATACTATCTCTCTGCCACACTTTTTTCTTAAGTCTCCCTCCTTCTCTTTCTCCCTTCCCTTCATTCCTTTCCCCTCTGGCACAAAGAGCACAAAGTGACCAAGAGACAGCCATAGCTTGCAGCTCTTATCTTGCTTCTCGGTGTAAGCATGAAGCTCCTGGAAAACGCAGAATTCCCCCATGTGGGTCACTGGGAGTAATGGTGAGTTGGGTCAACCCTACTTTCCATCTCATTTTCCTGCACCCAAGTGTTCTATCTCTGGAAGGCATTCCTTCTACAGTGGGCATTCTTTTAAGGATACCTGGGACCTCACCTGCTTTTTCCCTGAAGGACAGTTTCACCAAATCAACTGAGCTGCTATTGGATGATTCAGTATCATCACAGAGGAAACAGAGGGAGGGACCAGATAAGCAAGATATCTAATACATAGTCTTACAGACCCTTATAAGGACTCTGTGATTCTATTGGTCATTGTACAGATCTTATTTGCATATGTGCTTACATGATCATCTTGCAAACCCTTATCAGGTCATAAATGATCTCATTGGTTGCTCTACAAACACCACAACCTTCTTTTCACTTGATCACTTGAATCCCGTTATTCATGGATTTGCTCGAGCGGGTGCCAGTAACATTTCCATTGGACCCTATCACGTGCCAATGTAGCCCAATGGCATCTGGTTGATTCAGGAATATGAAGAGCCTCAAACCGTTCCTTCAGGGTCTTAACAAGGAAGTCTGACCATCTTGTAGGTGGGCAGCCACGTGATCTTTTGACATCCCGTGGGATCCAGTCGGTAACGGCTCTAGTCCAGCGGTTGTCTCCAAATCGCATTACATGTCCAGCCCATCTGATTTTCGAAGCCTTGGCAAACGAGACAGCGTCCCTGATTCTGGAATAGCGACGGAGGTCAGAACTCCGGATTCCTTCACTCACTTGAGTGAGGCGTGATATTCCAAGCATAGCTCTTTCGATTCCTCTCTGGGAGACCGAATAGCATTCTCATCCTGCTTTTCGTAGGGCCCAGGTCTCTGAGGCGTATGTTAATGCAGGGAGAATGGTGGAGTCGAAGAGATGTGCCCCGGAGCCGGAGGTTCTTTGTCCTTTTAGCTATTTCTTCAATGCCTTTGAAGGCATTCCATGCGGCTCTCTTCCTCCTGCGCAGCTCAAGTTTTAGGTCGTTCATCATGTTGACTTCTCGACCTAGGTACACATAACTGCTTCATTCAGCCCCTGTCTGTGAGCCCTGAGGTAATATTTCAGTAGAGGCTCCAGAGGCAGTAAAATCAAATGGTGTCCCCAGAATCGCTGCCCATCCCAGTCAGAATGAATTTTAAGATGAACTCCAAGAGGGAAGGTTTCTACTATAAGCCCCAAGTCAACAGGGGCTGGTTGTCTCCCTTGAGTCGTGTGCTATCTGTGTTGCCTTTGTCGCTGATAGGTTGGGCCTCATCATCAGTAGGACCAAATCAGCGTTGGTGGGAGGAGATGGATGTTGGTGATCCCCAAGAATAATCTCCATTTCTGCCACCACGGCTGCCCCCTCTCATCCCATTTTACCAACACCAGGTTGGTCAGACACAGGCTGCTTCCTTGGCTGTTTGAGGCACTTCCATATTGAGCACCCACTGATCACTTGATCACTTGAATCCCGTTATTCATCGATTTGCTCGAGCGGGCCCCAGTAACATTTCCATTGGACCCTATCACGTGCCAATGTAGCCCAATGACATCTGGTTGATTCAGGAATATGAAGAGCCTCAAACCGTTCCTTCAGGGTCTTAACAAGGAAGTCTGACCATCTTGTAGGTGGGCGGCCACGTGATCTTTTGACATCCCGTGGGATCCAGTCGGTAATGGCTCTAGTCCAGCAGTTGTCTCCAAATCGCATTACATGTCCAGCCCATCTGATTTTCGATGCCTTGGCAAACGAGACAGCATCCCTGATTCTGGAATAGCGACGGAGGTCAGAACTCCGGATTCCTTCTCTCAGTTGAGTGAGGCGTGATACTCCAAGCATAGCTCTTTCGATTCCTCTCTGGGAGACCCGAATAGCATTCTCATCCTGCTTTCGTAGGGCCCAGGTCTCTGAGGCATATGTTAATGCAGGGAGAACGGTGGAGTCAAAGAGATGTGCCTGGAGCTGGAGGTTCTTTGCCCTTTTAGCTATTTCTTCGATGCCTTTGAAGGCATTCCATGCTGCTCTCTTCCTCCTGCGCAGCTCAGGTTTTAGGTCGTTCATCATGTTGATTTCTCGACCTGCCAGTTCATTCTTCATGAACATAGTTTTCTTTAGATTCAGCTGTAGACCTATCTTTCCACATTCTCGGTCAAACTCAGCCAGCATTTGTGCCGCTTGGCTAATGTTTGGTGTTATTAGAACGATGTCATCAGCGAAGCGGAGGTGGTGTAGTTGCCGACCATCTATCTTCACTCCCATTCCTTCCCATTCTAATTGTTGCATGATGTTCTCGAGGGTGGCGCTGAAGAGTTTTGGTGAAATGGTATCACCCTGTCGAACCCCTCTTTTCACATTAATGATCACTTCTTTGTAGAATGGTGAGATCCTGGTGGTGAATCCGTAATGCAGCTCACGAAGGATCTTGATGTATTGGGTTTGAACGCCCTGTTTGGCTAGGGCTTCGATGACTGTTTCAGTCTCCACGAGCACTGAAAGGCAAACAAGCAGTGCCAGAGCACCCACTGGTGGACTTTAATATGTGATACGAGGTATATAGTTTAGCTTGTTCACAGAGGTGTGCAAACCCCACTGTAATCCAATTCTAGAATATTTTATCACCCCCCCAAACCCTGAAGCCTTTAGCAGTTAATCTCATTCCTGCTGCTCTCCCTAGAGGAAACAACGTCTAATCAACTACCCAGACCTCCAGACAGCAGCTGGCTCCTACATAAACTTTTCACTCACTTTTTTTTTGCTTTTTTCGGGGTCACACCTGGCAATGATCAGGGGTTACTCCTGGCTCTTCACTCAGGAATTACTCCTGGTGGTGCTTGGGGGACCATATGGGATGCCGAGGATCGAACCCGGATTGGCCGCATGCTATCTCTCAGGCCCCTACTCACAATTATTATTTTAGTTTCACTCCTGCTTCTTGGCAGCATCCTCTGAAGCTTGCCCAGGGAATACATAGTTAATGGACCCAGAGCCAAGACTTTTTGGTTCAGCTTGAGAGGATGAATTCTCCTTGAGACAGCTCTCCAAGAGTCTACCCATCAGGTGTGTCACTGCGGTCAGGAAGCCTCACACTGCTGGATGCTCCTGATTAATTTTGTGCCTTTCCATTCCAGGTTTGTTAGCTTTCCCTATTGCCATATTGTCAAAAACTCCCTCCTCTGTCACAGTTCTGCGATGACTCGGGTCCCCAGTCATTGGACCCCAGTGTTCTGGACCAATATATGATGGACATTCCTGACTAATAGATGAAGAACGGGTTGCAGATCGATTGCCAGACCATCACAACAACCTTTATTGGAATTCAACAGACTTAATATAGGAAAGGAGGTACCACCAGGGAGTGGGGACAGTGGCGGGGTGAGAAACAGTGCAAGGACGTGTGGCAAAAGGAGAAGTTTAACACAAGCACAGGAACTGTGAGTGTCTCTGGGGAGACTCAGAGAAGCACTTCAATGAGGATCACAAAAGGGGTGCAGGCAACTCCAGGAACATAATCTCCTAGGCAGAAAGAAGAGCAGACCTGAGCCAAGCCCAACTGCTCCTAATAGAGGATCAAAGATTAACCACAGCAAATTACACACAGGGGGAGATGTGCACCTTTTGGTTCTGACCTTGGCCAGTTTTAGGGTGATGTCTCTGAAACTCTCTTGCCTCAAGGAGAATCCCTCGGATGCTTAATCAACAGGGTGACATCATCCAGATGGCTCGAAGGAGGGCCAGTGGGGGACCCAACACCTCCATTTTTGTGTGGGGTTGATGGGGGGGGGCCCAAGCAGTGCTGGGGAACGAATCCAGATGGGCCACGTGCAAGGCAGGACTGAGGGGTGTGTGGGGGGGGGGGTACAAGAATCAGCTGGATGTGGCCACAAAGCCAAAAAATCTCCCCAATTTTTAATTTACTGTCTGGCAGGACCATGCCTTACTCCTGTCTCTGTGCTCAGTGGGACCATATACAGCAGACAGGAACGAAATAGGGTCAGCAGCACATAAGCAAAGCGCCTTAACCTTGCACTATCTCTCGGGATATCATAGCTCTTATTTTATTTTATTTTATTTTATTTTATTTTATTTTATTTTATTTTTGCTTTTTTGGGTCACACCCGCGATGCTCAGGGGTTCTGGCTCTGCACTCAGGAATTACTCCTGGAGGTGCTCGGGGACCATATGGGATGCTGGGGATCGAATCCGGGCCAGCACAGGCCGGCCGCGTGCAAGGCAAACGCCCTACCCGCTGGGCTATCGCTCCGGCCCCCATAGCTCTTATTTTAAACATATTCACTCCCTGTAATTTTTAAGCATATCAAAAGATCAAAAAATATCATTCTTTCGATACTTTTTTGTAAATAGTCAAGGGTTGTATAAATGTTGGAGTTTGATTTTGTTTGTTTTGGGGCCACATTTGGAGGTTCTTGGGGCTTGCTTCTGACTCTGCACTCAAGGATCACTTCTGGTGAAACTCAGGATACAATATGGGGTAATGAGCCCAGATTGGCCATGTGCAAGGCAGGTGTCCTTCACACTATTCTGTTACTTTGGCCCCTAAAGGCTCAGTTTCAATCCTCAAATATTCAATCCTTCCCTGAATCTCATGTTCGCAGCCCCACCCCACTGAGTCCTAATGCACCCCATGCTCTGTGCTCTAATATGGTAGTTCTTGGTGGCTAACACCCCTGCACTATGAGACGATCCTACTGTACTTTGTGTTGTCAGTTTCTACACATTACACAAGATCACAGTACTTTACCAATACTTGTGCATGGTACTGATCAATCAATTTATGACAGGACATGAGGGTTCTGTTAGTCCTGATGAACATACAAAGTGTCATCAGTACAGATTCTGGCAGGCTCTGACTAACATGGGGGCCAAGGAGCAGAAGTCTGAACAAAACATCATGCACTGGAAATGAATTTGTATGAGTAACTGACTCACAAATCTTTTAGTGTCCATATTTGTACTACAGTTGTTTCTTTGTGGCTAGTAGCAGACCCCTTTTCCCTGAGAAGGAATAATGGCTTCCAGTAAATTGGAGTGGAGGCACTCAGAGTTCTCCACACCCCTGTCTCCTAAGGATCCGTCCAGGAGGTGGTTGGTTCAGGAGGAGAGTCTTCCTGGACCACTGACATCATCCATTGAGACCCATTTCTAATTGGAGGTGGCAAGAAAACTTTCTTTTTTTCTTTAATTGAATCACCATGAGATACACAGTTACAAGGTTGTTCATGATTAAATTTCAGGCATACAATGTTCCAATACCCATCCATCCACCGGTGTACATTTCCCATCACCAATATCCCCAGTTTTCCTCCCACCACCTTCCCCATCTGCCCCCATCGCCCCCTACCCCATTGGAAATTTTCTTTTCATATAGTATAATAATCTATCTCCCAAGATTAAGATTAGAGAATGATTTTGTTTTGTTCCAGATGATTTTAACACGATGTTATGACCAATGCAATTTGTGTTTCGAACAAGACTTCTGTCTTCTCTTGGACTAAAAGCAGTTCTAGGGGAAAGCGAGGTCGTGAAAACCTCAATCGACACCTGTTTCTAGTAGGGGAGGGCCTAGGAAGGGCCTGGGTCAGAACAAGAGGCCCGGACTCACTTCAGCCTCTTTGACCCCTCTCGTTCCAGATTCCTGCTGAGTGTCCACCTCATGGTAACTTTCCACCTCACGGTAGCTGTCTCTGTACAGCAACTGGATTATGCTTCCTGATGGAGGGTCACCAGGACTCTGCCAGTCCAGTTGCCTCTAGCCTATAACACTAGGACTCGGGAGGGATAGAGACATTTACGGGGCTTGATTTCTGCCTGGCTGTCTCTCTTACTGAGTGGACTGTTCTTTCTACTGGCTGAGCCTTCCTCCTGCTGCATCAGCTCCGCCCCTCTGTGGTGGTACTGGGCCCCACCATACCTCTTGGGGATCTTGTTCAGGGATTGAGCCTGGCCTTCTGCTCTGTTCCATGTAGGGATCAGACACATCCCTATCACCCAGCTCTCTAGACACACATCTCTCAGACAACCAGGTTGTGAGGAGCTTGTCCTTTGGTGACAAGCTCCTCTGTTCTCCATCATCCATCCCAGCAGGGCAGCCTTTGCCCATGCATGTGAGAAGCAAAGTTCAGACCTCTGCTCTGCATTAAAAGGCAAAGCATGGAGGAAAAAACACAGCAAGCAGGGAACTTGCTTTGTTCCATTCTAGCAGTGGTTTGATCCTTGGTCCACATTTGGTTTTCCAAGTACTATCTAGAGTGATGACTAGCGCAGAGCCAAGAGTAAGCCTTGAGCACAGCTAGAAGTGGCCCAAATCCCTCTCCAAGGGAGAATCCAATCATTAGAAAAATTCTTAGTCATTCCTACTCCAGATATGTCTTCTATTTCTGTTCTTTCTATCTATCTGTATGTCTCTATCATCTGTCTGTCTGTCTGCCTGTCTGTCTATCTGTTATCTATCTGTCTATCTGTCTTTCTGTCTGTCTGACTGTCTATCTTTATGTCTATCTTTCTGTCTGTCTATTTATCTAAATGCTCAGGGGTTACTCCTGGACCTGCACTCTCAAATCACTCATGGTGGTTCTCAAGAGACCATATGCGGGGGTGGGGTGGGGGGGGTATAAACTAGCCGGTTCCGCTCTCCTGGGCTTCTTCTTCCCGGTGGAATCTCGCCTTGTAAGCGTTTTTTCCCCTTGGAAGTTATACACGTGGTGGTCGCCATCTTGGCCTACACGTGGCTGGGGTTCTAGCCTGGAATCCTAAGCATCGGGTTTTTCCTTTTGCTGATTTGTATGCCTGAACCTGTGATAAGTAAAGTCTTTTAAAACCTCATTCGGATCCCTGAGTGTTCATCCATTCCCGCCCGGCCGGAGGTAGAAGGGAACTTCGCTTCCCGGCACTGTCGGGGACCCCGGCGGAGCACCCCGACAACTGTGCACACATTGTCAGAAAGTTCCTATGCACAAAGACATGGAGCTGACTAGCTTCTTTACAAGCTTCTCTCTAGTTCTGGTAGACATTCCTATATTTTTGTATGTTCCTCTCCGGGCAAAGAAATTTCACTAGTAACTGTCGGTCTCAGCAAGAAACTCTCTTTAGCACAGGTTAACATGTCACCTCTTTAACAAAAATGGATGAATGATGCATTTGATCAAGTCTTTATTTCTGAAACCACTCTTGCCATCTTCCATTGTGCGTATCTGAGTGACTCTACCTGGCGAAAGTGCCGCTCGAATGGAAACTACTGTCTACCCTCCAAGTCCCTGCCATGCAGCTCTTTTTTTCTTTCATGCAGCTCTTCTTGACGAAAGAGATTTTGAGGTGGTGTATTGTTGCTTCAAGTTTCACCTTTGGAACTTCTTAAGAATTAATTGACCAGTTTCATTAATCAGAAGGTCTTTTGTCCAATGTCTTCATTGATTAGTCAACTTAAGGAATTGTGTTTAAATCCTTGATGCACTGGGGAAGCAGAGCTTGAGTCTGGTGCCTTAGACCACTCGGCAATATTGGGCTCCCTCTCTACTCTGGAGAAGCCCTTGAGTATGTTATTCTCTCTCTCTCTGTCTCTCTCTCTCTCTCTCTCTCCACACACACACACACACTCCCTCCTTCTTACTTCCCCCACTTACTTCTTCAAAACTTCCAAATAAAAACCTATTTTAAAAAAATACTGTGAGATATACAATCACAAAAATGTTCATGTTTGGGTTTCAGTCATACAGTGTTCCAGTACCCATCCCTCTCCACTAGTGCCCATTTTCCACTACCAATATCCCCAGTTCCCTCTCCCTCCCCTAGTCTGCCTTTATGGCAGAAAAAATCTACTTTTTTTTACTTCAAAAAACAATAAATCATTGATGCAAAGTAAGAGACAAAAGAAAAAATTACAATTGAAGGAAACTGATCATCCGGTCATCAGTGCTCTGGCATTCAGGCCGGCTTCTCTGCAGTCTCTGCCAAGCTCTCCATTTCCAGCTTGCATTCTCTTTTTCGGAGATGGTCTGAACTCTTTATATAATACATTACTATTTTAATTTAGTTAGTGACCATGACTTACAACGCTATTACGATAGATGTTTCTACAGTACACTTACCACCAAAGTATCGGCATTCCTCCTCCACTGTCTCCAGGTTCCCTCTCCCATCCCCCAACACCCCATTTAGCAAACCCAGTTCTACAGGTAGACTGAGTCTGTTATCAGTGGCTTATTCATGAATCAGTATTATTTCCTTCCTTCCTTCCCACCTTCCTTCACTTTTTCTTTCCTTGATATTTTTTAGGGCCACACCCAGCAATGCTCAGGGCTTACTCTTGGTTCTGTGCACAAAGTTTGCTTCTGGGCAGTGCTGGGGACCATATGGAGTGCTGGGCATAGACCTTAGGTTGGCTGCATGCAAGGCACACACTCTATCTGCTGTGCTATCCTTCCAGTCTCCAACCACCACAGTTTCCTTATCCACTTACCTGCTCATGGTCACACTAGTTGTTTCTATATCTTGGTTGTTCTGAATAGTGCTGCATGAACCATAGGGAGTGTAAATTTTTTTTGTTGTTAGTTTGTTTAAGGGCCACACCTGGAGGTGTTCAGGACTTATACTGGACTATGTGTGTCCAGGGATCACCCCAGTGGTGCTTGGGAGATCGTTTGTGGTACCAGGGATTGAACTGGGATTCACCACATGCAAGGAAAATGTCTTAACCCTTGTAATATATATCCTGCCCAGGAATGCAAATTTTTTAGCTATTTCTTCTATGCCCTTGATATATATATTTACATATATATGATATATGTATATATACACACACATAGATAGATACATATAGATATAGATATAGAATAGATTAAGACAGCTATTGATTGTTACATAATTCAGGTGACCAAGAAGTTCAAAGCAAAAAACATGGTTGATATCTCTTAAAAAGACATCTGAATTTTCTGTATTTGTTAAGGACACAATGGAACACAAAAATATTCCATGCGAAACAACAATGAAGAACAGCAATATTCTTAAAGATCTGGTATAATTCCCAACTGACCAATAGAAGCTAACCTGCTGAGAAAGAAGGATTTGAGTAAAAACAGAAATACTTCATGTGGTTCCTACCATGTTTTTACCCTATTGCCCTATTGTCTGCCTCCAGTCAATGGATGATAGATGAGGGTAGAGGGGCCACATCTGCTTTTATAACACTTTTCTTAAAAATATGTTCAACTCTAGCACTCAGTCATGACTGCGATTCCATGGCACAGTATACATTGTACAATTGTGTGTCCTACTTGGAAGAAAAAGTGAATTGATGGAGTGGAGAGGGATACAGTATAGTTCTCAGTTGTCTAAATTTGGTCTTGTTTTTTATACTGAAGTAAGTTCTTATAGCACTCTAGCAGTTGTGTAAAAGTTGAACACAAAATGGTAGAATAGAAATCTACTAAAAATTGGTTCTATGTAAGGAAGTAGAATTTTTTGGATCAAATGATATTTTTTAAGTTAATGTTCTTGGAGTACATGCCAAGAAGTTGAATCATTGGGTTATTTTGTAGTTTAAATCTTTTTTTTTTTTTGGTGATGTCCTCATACTATTTTCTTAGAGGATGAACAGACGATGTTTCCACCAATAGTAGATGAGGTCTCTTTTTTTCTTTCTTTTTGGAGATGCTAAAGGGTTACTCCTAGTTCTGTGGTGCTCAGGGGATATGGGATGCTGGAATCAAACTTGGGTCTGCAATGTGCAAGGCAAATGCCCTTCCCACTGTGCTATCACTCCAGCCCCAAGTAGATGAGGTCTCTTTTCACCACATCCTGGTAAACTCTGGTTGGTCATGGTTATGTCTCTTTGTCTCTATTTCCTAATAACTTAAACATAATCACTTATCATAATCCCTAATAAACGTATCATAATCCCTAATAACATTATCATAATCACTTTGAAGTAAACATCTGAGAGGTAGTATAGCTGGTGTAACATTCTAAATGACTTTCTTTGATATTCATGAGATTCAACTCTTTGATGTCTGTGAATATGACCCTGTGATAGACTGCCTATCTCACAGGTGAGAAGCCATTAAGAGGATCACCAGCAATGTTAATCACTATTTTCCAACATTTTGAGAACAATTCCAGTGGAAATGTTATTTGTGGTCCCCAGCATCAATTTCTAGTGCACCACCACTACATGTGTGAGAACACCCCACCTAAATAAGAACCAAAACTAATAATGTGGACCTGGCAAGCAATGCAAGCAAAGTCAATGAGTGCTGTAACACGTGCACCACAAATGTGTGATAACACAACTAAAATATTCAATTCCTATGAACATTATGGGTATGTGAGCATTACAGCCAATTCTGCAACCTTGAGTAACGGCATCAAGAACAGCAATGGGAAGATAGAAAAATACTTAATTTTCTTATTTATTAAAATTAAAAATTGGTTTTTATTTTGAGAAATATGAAGATACAGGAGATGGTGGGGGAGAGAGAGAAAGAGAGAGAGAATAAGCTTCTCCAGGAGGAAAAAAAATTGGAAAAAGTTCATACACATCTCATATTGAGACGCGGTTAATCTCCAAGATGGAGAATGTCCATCTATTAATTTATTTTTAGCAAGAGTGAGTGGCAGATTCAAAAAGGCACTTCTTCAAAGAAGATACAGGGACAAGAAAAAAGGCTATTTATTGTTAGTGAAATACAAATCAAAACCACGTGAGTTATCACTTTAAACCTGAGCATTATCAACCTATCTGTGATGTAGAAATAAGGAAACTGCATTCACTGTTGGGGACTAGTGGATATAAATTTATATGGTTTCCATAGAAAACAGATGTCCCTCAGACATTTTTTTGTTACATCCAGCAGTGCTCAGGACTTCCTCCTGGCTCTGTGTTCAGGGATCACTCCCAGTGGGGCTTGAGAAAATTTAGAGGGTTCCAGGAATCTAACCCAGGCAGGCTGTGTGCAAGGCAAATGCCCTAGTTTCTGTCTTATCACTATGGCTTGGTTCCTCAAAACATTTCAAAAAAGGCATAAAGTTTTGACTCTGATTCATTAAAAAATTTAGAGGGTGATTTTGCAGATGTCTTAAATTGTTTTACAAATGTCATGAGATAATCAAGCAGTATTGTTTAGTAATAGTAACTCATTGGGTTCCTGCCCCTCGAGGTGTTGCAGGTGTGACTGTGGTGCCTGACTGCATTGGCAGGTGGCAGACAGGGAGACAGGCTTGTCTACACCCCCAGGGCTCTGCCCCATGGGCCCTGGATGGTTGATGGTCTGACATAGAAAAAGACTGGGCCCCCTGGGATGAACCCAGAGACACGGCAGAGCCTGGCAAGCTACCTGTGGTGTATTCGATATGCCAAAAACAGTAACAGTCACATAACAACTCATTGGGTACCTAAGCCATTTTATGAAAATATTAACTATTGGATTTATTTGACTTTAAGGTTAGGAGTTAACCTTAAGGTTTGGTTAAAAGATTTGGTTAAAGTTTGGTTAAAGTTTGGTTAAAGACATTATGCTCTATGCCCATCAAGAACAGAAATGTGTGTTTTAAGAAGGAAAGATAATGTATAAAAATATTTCTGTTGTGGAAAAGTGTTGCAGGACTCCTAAGGGCCGCTGCATCTGCTCTGGATTGCCTCCCGCAAATCACTCCGTAGATAAGGGGGTAGTCTAAATGTGGCAGTTTATCCGACCATGTATGCTGTACTAGCTGGTATAAATATTCTCCCATGCTACCACAATCATCGTGGGACTAGCTAGATCTTACCAGCATATTAGCCTGGCCACGTAGGACACCTAAGTAATTAGACCAGAGAGAAATGCTGTTTGCTTCCAAGCAAACAAGCATGGCTCCCTGATATACTCAAAGGCAACTAAAATATAAAACTACAATGAAGTAGAGGAGACTTGTGAAGGCTTGGAGAAATATTTAACTGGCATTGGTGTTGGTCTTTGGTACAGAGACATGCCATCTCAGAAACCCCCTTCTCTACACTACAAAGGCATTCCCAAGCAGATTTCGGCTCAAAACATTAGCACAGTAAAGGCCTTAGGTGAGGTGCAGGGAGGGGATTACCTAAGGGCATTGGACCCTCCCTGCTTTCCATAACAGTGGGAGGAAGGTCTGAGTTACAGGGATATAAACTAGCCGGTTCCCGCTCTCCCTTCCTTTCTTCCTTGTGGGATCTCTCCTTGTGAGCGTTCATTCCCCTTGGAAGCTTTTACACGTGGTGGTCGCCATCTTGGCCTACACGTGGCTGGGGTTCTAGCCTGGAATCCTAAGCATCGGGTTTTTCCTTTTTGCTGATTTGTATGCCTGAACCTGTGATAAGTAAAGCCTTTTTAAAACTGCATCGGATTCCTGAGTTTTCATCCGTTCCTCGCTGGCTTCGGAGGTAGAAGGGAACTTCGCTTCCCGGCACTGTCGGGGACCCCGGGCGGAGCACCCCGACAGAAAAGAAAACTTTTTAAAAACTTTATTAAAACACTGTAATTTACAAAATTCATTACAGTACAGTTGTCACAAATATTCATTGTTTAGCACCAGTCTGGCCATCAGTGTTCATCTACCACCACCAAAGGCCACTGCCTCCCACCCCTCCCCATTCCCATGCAAGCTCCCCTAGTCCGCTGCAATCACATTGATCATTTGAACATTACTGGCACCTGCTCAAGCAAATTGATGAACAATGGGAAGACAAGTGACACAAGTGAATTGATTCCCAAGAGGTGTTTGGGGGCTTGACGACCACTCCCAAAGATGCAACAGGGCTTGTGGTTAAGGAAGGCCTGAGTATTTAGGAAGACTTACATGGAAATCAGAACTGCTTCAGAAATTGATATGGCTACTTTATCAAAAGATTTGTGAACATATAAATTAAGAAATGACATAATAGGTGGAAAAAGAAAATGAGAGAATTAGAGATAAATTATAAAATAAAAATAAATTAGAACACAAATAACAGCAAATATTAAGAAATATTGGCAGTAAAATTAATTAAAATGTGTGATATGGAGGCGTAGGGTAGAGGTCCAGAGTATAGGGTGTTTGCCTTCCATGTGGCCAATCTGGATTCAGTCTTCGGTATCCCATATGGTCCCCCAAGGACTGCCATGAGTAATTCCTAAGCACAGAGTCAGGAGTAACCCTGAGCATTGCTGTGTGTGATCCAAAAAGCAAAAAAAGAAAAAGTGTGTTATGTACATAAAATGGAATGGTTTTCCGCACTGTTTGATTGGTGAATTTAAGATGTTCACATTAAGATATATTAATTAACTATGGGAATTTATTACCATGATTTAGTATGAACTTTAGCTCCTTGCTTCTTTGGCTATTTACTTGCCTTTTTCATGGAATTTCTTGGTGCATTTTTTTAATGGCATTTTAGTATCTATGAACTTCTCTACCTGTTATTTGTTGGTGAAACTTAACATTCTTCCAATGAATTTAAAGAATCGGTTCCCTAGCTGGATAAAAATTTTCTTGCTATCATGCTTAATCTAATGTTCTTATTTGTATTGCAACACACCATTGATTATAAAGTTTTATTTAAAAGAAAAAAAGGAATGCCTGAATATTCAGGATGCTTAAACCCTCTGCGTGTGCTTCCTCTGGTGATGATCTGGAGGCCAGAGCATGTCAAGGAGTTGAACTAACTTCTCCCTGGCCCTAAAAAAGGCTTAAATTTATTAACATATATATGACTAATATGGATACACTAAAATTATGTGGAAATCCTGAAGACTCTGCTATGTTTTGATTAATGCTGGATATTTTAGGAAATTGTGTATCTCAAAATTGAACAAATGTCCTCGACAGTATGTGCAATAAGCTCTTTAATTGTGAGCTTTTAAAAGTTTTCAGCCATATATATTGTTCTAATGCCTTGTGTTCAGAGAAGTCTATGGAAAAAAAGACTTTGACAGATACTCCAGAGTAAAGATTTGCCATAGAACTGAAGATAAAGGCCAATCAAAGTGCTCACAGCTCTGGAACTGGTTCATGGAGGTGACTGCCAGTGCTTCCAGGAGTATAGGGAGGTGAACAGAGGTAGTCTATCCCAACTCTGAAAAAGCCTGGAGATTTCAGTCACAAAACACGCATACTTGAATTTTCAGCAGTTTAATG
>JAJIBD010016754.1:0-20438 GCA_021461705.1 Cryptotis parvus | reverse complement strand
CCTCAGCCTCTTCTGCCATCAGTGGCTGCTCCTGAGCTTCCACTAGAGCCACTGGCCTCTCTTTTGCCCACTGTGAGACCACCCATGTCTCTGCTTCCTTCTGCCGTGGCGGGTACCTCAGCCTCCACCAGCTCCAGACCTGCGTCCATGGGGCAGTCCCCACTGCCCAGCTCCTTGTCTTCAGGGCCCTCTACCTCCCTCCCTTCAGGCGCCCGGCCTCCTCCATAGGCCCCCCATGTTCTCCCCTAGCCCTTCCTGTACGCCCTCAGCCCTCTCCAGAGCCATCCTCTCCTCCTGGGTCTGAGCAGTCAGTGTCCCTCTGGCCTGAATGTCCCAGCTGCTCGGAGTCTCCCGCAGCTCCCAGGCTGCCCCCACAGTCTCATCCCTGGTTTTGGTGGCACCCGTCTCTCCCAAGGACTGGCCTGGCCCTGCTCCGGCCCCAGGCTCCCGCCCTGCTCTTGGCTCTCTGCTACAGGGGCCGCTCCCTGCTCTGCTCCGTACCCCATGGTCTTCACTCTTGTCCCCTCTTCTCCAGCTTCAGGGGTCTCTGCTCTTTCCCACTCAGCGTCCAGAGTCTGGCCCCCTGCAGCCTCCTCCTCGACCCCTCCGGTGTCTGCTTTGTCCTCCAGGATATGTCCTCTCTCCATGTCTCCTGTCCTCAGGTCCCCCCACACCCCTTCCTTAGAACTGTCGGACCTGGCATGTCCCTCAAACCTTTCTGTCTCCTCTTGGCGTGGGAGCAGACCCTTAGGGAGCTCTCCTGCGCCCTCTTGTACTTCCTCAAACTGCTTGGTGGGGGCCTGTGGGTCTTGCGTCAGCTCAGGGATCTGGTTTTTAGGGGCCTCTAGTAGCACCTGTTGACCTTCCCAAGGCCCCTGCTCACTCCTCTCCCCGGGGGCTGTCTCCGCAGCAGCTCCACTTTCCTCTTGGCTGTGGGGAGCTGCAGGTTCGGCGGCCCGGGGAGCTTCCTCTCTCCCCCCTCGGCCTCCTCAGCCCGCACCACCTCCTTCTGTCTGACCCCAGCAGCCGAATCTCTGAATCTCTGAATCTCTGAATCTCGGGTGCTGGGCCTCTTCTTCACCCGACACTGGCCCAACCTGGCTTACTGACCCCCCTTGTCCCCTGCCCTCAGGGCCTGAGCCCCTTCCACAGTCTCAGTTCCCAGAAAATGGCTCAGTTTGTCAGAGGGGCTCTCCTCGGCCTCTTTCTTCCCATCCACCTCCTCCCGATCTCCACTGGGCTTCCCTCCCAGGTCCAGGCTCTCCCCAGGCCCTCTAGGCTCCCTTCTTCTGAGGCTGCCCCGGAATCTCGCTCCCTGACTCCTAGGAAGTCAATCTCCTCCTCATATGAGGTTGTGTAGGTCTTCTCTCCTGCTAAGATGGTCCCAGTCTCCTCTCTGCCTGAATTTATCCAGGCCTCCTCTCTGCCTGAGGTTGTACAGGCCTCCTCTCTGTCTGAGGTTGTACAGGCCTCCTCTCTGCCTGAGGTTGTACAGGCCTCCTCTAAGCCCAAAGTTGCACAAGCCTCCATGACTGAGGCCATACAGGTTTCTTCCCTGCTCAAAGTTAGACAGGTTTCCTCTTCACCTGAGGTTGTCCCAGTCTCCTCCCCACCTGAGACTGTACAGGCCTCTATGTCTGAGATTGCCCCGGCCTCTTCTCCACCTGAGGTTGCCCCAGTCTTCTCCCCGTCTGGGGTTGCCCTGCCCTCCTGCCCTCCTGAAGTTGTACCATCCTCCTGGGTGCCTGTTGCTATCCAGACCTCCTCCCTATCTGATGTGGTTCTGGTTTCCTCCCTATCTGAGGTTTTCCAGTCCTCTGAGCCTGAGACCGTCCAGGCTTCCTCACTGTCTGAGGCTGTCTCAGTAAGTTCTTTACCTAAAGTTACCTCAGCCTCCTCCCCTCCTGAGGCTGTCCTGGTCTCCTCCCCTCCTGAGGCTGTCCTGGTCTCTTCTCCTGAGGCTGTCCTGATCTCTTCCCTTCCTGAGGCTGTCCTGGCCACCTCCTCTTCTGAGGCTGTCCCAGTCTTTTCTTCACCTAAAGTTACCTCAGCCTCCTCCCCTCCTGAGGCTGCCCTAGTCTCCTCCCTTCCTGAGGCTGTCCTGGTCTCTTCTCCTGAGGCTGTCCTGGTCTCCTCCCCTCCTGAGGTTGTCCTGGTCTCTTCTTCTCCTGAGGCTCTCCCTGATCTCTTCCCATCCTGAGGTTGTCCTGGCCACCTCCTCTTCTGAGGCTGTCCCAGTCTTTTCTTCACCTAAAGTTACCTCAGCCTCCTCCCTCCTGAGGCTGTCCTGGTCTCCTCCCCTCCTGAGGCTGTCCTGGTCTCTTCTCCTGAGGCTGTCCTGGTCTCCTCCCCTCCTGAGGCTGTCCTGGTCTCTTCCCTCCTGAGGTTGTCCTGGTCTCTTCTCCTGAGGCTGTCCTGATCTCTGCCCCTCCTGAGGCTGTCCTGGTTTCCTCTTCTGAAGCTGTCCCAGTCTTTTCTTCACCTAAAGTTACCTCAGCCTCCTCCTCCCTCCTGAGGGCTGTCCTGGTCTCCTCCCCTCCTGAGGCTGTCCTGGTCTCTTCTCCTGAGGCTGTCCTGGTCTCTTCTCCTGAGGCTGTCCTGGTCTCTTCTCCTGAGGCTGTCCTGGTATTTTCCCCTCCTGAGGCTGTCCTGGTATCTTCTCCTGAGGCTGTCCTGATCTCTTCCCCTCCTGAGGCTGTCCTGGCCACCTCCTCTTCTGAGGCTGTCCCAGTCTTTTCTTCACCTAAAGTTACCTCAGCCTCCTCCCCTCCTGAGGCTGCCCTAGTCTCCTCCCTTCCTGAGGCTGTCTTGGTCTCTTCTCCTGAGGCTGTCCTGGTCTCCTCCCCCTCCTGAGGCTGTCCTGGTCTCTTCCCCTCCTGAGGTTGTCCTGGTCTCTTCTCCTGAGACTGTCCTGATCTCTGCCCCTCCTGAGACTGTCCTGATCTCTTCCCTTCCTGAGGCTGTCCTGGTCTCTTCTCCTGAGGCTGTCCTGGTCTCCTCCCCTCCTGAGGCTGTCCTGGTCTCTTCTCCTGAGGCTTTCCCTGGTCTCCTCCCCTCCTGAGGCTGTCCTGGTCTCTTCCCCTCCTGAGGTTGTCCTGGTCTCTTCTCCTGAGGCTGTCCTGATCTCTTCCCCTCCTGAGGCTGTCCTGGTCTCCTCCTCTTCTGAGGCTGTCCCGGTCTTTTCTTCACCTAAAGTTACCTCAGCCTCCTCCCCTCCTGAGACTGTCCTGGTCTCCTCCCCTCCTGAGGCTGTCATGGACTCCTCGTCTTCTGAGGTTGTTTCACTGTCTTCTTCACCTAAAGTTACCTCAGTCTCCTCCCGTCCTGAGTCTATCCTGGTCTCTTCCCCTCCTGAGGCTGTCCTGGTCTCCTCTTCTGAAGCTGCCCCAGCCTCTTCACCTGAAGCTACCTCAGCCTCCTTCCCTCCTGAGGTTGTTCGGGTATCCTCCCTGTCTGGGGTTATCCTGCCCTCCTCTCCTGAGGCTGTTCTGGTCTCATGTCTGCCTGAGATGACCCAGTCCTCACAGTCTGCTCCCTGTAGGCCTGTGCTTTGGCCACACCTCACTTCTTCCCTCCCCTTGCCTATGTCCCCAAGCACCCGGTTCTCCTCTACAGCAGTCTCCCTGCCTGCCCGCTCAGTCTCTGGGCTCTCCCCGGCACCCTTTGTCCATCAGCAGTGACTTTCCCCTCAGGCTCCTGTGCCGGGTCCACTCTGACTCCACCCCTCCAGCCAGCCCTGGCTCTCTTGTCCTGACCTCTTCCTCCTCCCAGGTTCTTATTGTCTCTCTTCTGTTCACTTCCTGCTCACTGGACACCTGACTTCCCCGGTCTTGGCTGCTCCAGTCTCCTTCAGCCCCAGACTCTGCCTCAGAATCCTTCAGGACCTCCAAGGGGTCACTCAGCTTCTGGCACCCGGACACCTTGGCTACCTCCCAGGCCCCCGTGTCCAGTCTGTCTGCTTGGGACCTGCGGCACCTGCCTTCTCCACTGCCCCAGGTCTGTTCTATAGCTGAATTTCCCCTCCTGGAATCTTTCAGCGTCTTCGGGCCTTCCCAGCTCTCCCTCCCCTTGCTTTGGCTATATCCAAGACCCTCCAGGGCCTCCTGGGCGCTCCTCCTCGACAACCTTCCCGGCTTTCCTGCAGCCTCCTCCACTGGCCCCTCAGCTGCCCGCGCCTCCCTTCTTCCAGTCGTGGGAACTTCATCTCCCCATAAGGTAGGAGACGAGAGGTGCTCAGAGAGTCCTAGAGGAAAGAGGGAAAGAGAGTATAAAGGGTACAAGAGGAGACCCAGTCTGCTGCCCTGGGGCCCAGATCTGGAAAGGGCTGAAGGAGACATTCTGGGAGCTGGGAAGAAGCTGGGAATTAGGACCAAGATGAGAGGAGGCGATGGGGCTGGAGCGATAGCACAGCGGGTAGGCTGTTTGCCTTGCATGCAGCCAACCCAGGTTCAATCACCGGCATCCCATAGGGTCCCCTGAGCACCACCAGGAGTAATTCCTGAGTGCAGAGCCAGGAGTAACCCCTGAGCACTGCCGGGTGTGTCCCAAAAAGCAAAAACAAAAGAATGAAAAAGAAAAAGAAAAAAGAACGGACCAGGACTTCCTGATCGAAGGGAAAGAAGCTCAGGTCTGAGAAGCTCACCACAGGGAAGAAGGGGGGCGACCCCAGGGAGCAGAATGAAAGGTCCCGTTTGCCCCTCTCACCAGCGCCCCCTCAAGGCCTGATGCAGCCCAGGGAGATGTAGCCGTAGGAAATCCATTCCGAGTCTGTGCTTCTGGAACGCTGGCAACGATTGTCCCCACACACTGAGACAGACCGGTCTTCCTCAGCACCCAAGACACTTCCTCTTCCCCTGTCTGTCCCTGATGTATACCCTCCCCCAGGCCCTACCCACCTTCTGCCATGCCCACACCAGCTTTCTGCCCAGGCTGGGAAATACCCGGAATCACACCGGGAACTCAGGTACACATTCTGGAGCCAAAGGATAAGAGCAGAGGTCAGAAGGAAAAGTGGGGAATAGGAGACCTCAGAATTGGGGAGAGGGAGAGGGGGAGGGGTATGAGGCAACTGCAGCTCTAATGACTCAGGTCTAGTACTCACACCTCAGCCATTTCCGCAGTGACCCGCTCCCCCCAGCCTCACAGAGGAAGCTGGGTTTTGTGGTTCCTGTTTTGTCCAGCGATGAGGAGTAGGAGTGAGGAGGGGGGCTGGGGAGAACGCCGGCTTCTCTTTTATGGGTCATTAAGGCTGCCTGCAGGGGAAAAAGAGGCTGGATGGGCAGTTCCAAAGCCCAGCCACTCATCGTGGTTATTCTTGCAAAACCAAACATGGCTACGCACGCGTTATGGTCATTTGTGTCTACCTCAGACCCTCCTGTGAGTTCGAAAACATCTCGTTAATTTTTTTTTTTGGTGGCACCCGGCAATGCTTGAGGGTTATTCCTGGCTCTGCATTCAGGAATTACTCCTGGCCATGCTCAGGGAGCATTTGGGATTCCGGGATAGAACCTCAGTCGGCCACATGCAAAGCAAACGCCCAACCCTCTGTGCTATCACTCTGGCCCTCGTGAAATTTCTTGAGTCCTGCATGAGTAGCAGGACCCCAATTTTCATTGGCTGAAATATCTACGAAGCAAATCAAAGTGGGCACCTTCTCTACAGCTGTGTGAAAGCCCGTGGGAGCAGCAGGCTCTGGCTGTCCAAGGCCACAGGAAAGATTAGCAGGGAAAGGGCGTGATGAGGAAAACTGTGAATGCCGCCTTACCATCTGGAGGAAGGTAAGAGAATCGCTCCTTTAGGGTCACGTAGCATGAGCTGTACACCTTCCCACTTCCCCTCCTTGAGCCCCACTTTCCCTAATGCCCAGTTACAGGAACCAGGTAAGGCCCCATAACCAGAATCTGGAGCCTTTGAATCACTTGAGCTCTGCAGCCTGGTATAGAAAGGAGTCCGCTGCCCAGTCGCCATCTTGGCTCTGGAGAACTACAGCTTCTTGTTAAAGAAAGTACCTGTAGGTCAGCCCTTATAGGATCACACACTACTTTCCCTTTTTTTTCATTTCAATTTTGTCATATGGAAAAAGTGGGGTGTGTTATACTGCTACTTTTGTAGTATTTTTGGCCCCAGAATAGTTTGGGAAAAGATTTCTAGGGGGTGGGGACACCCAGAGGTTCTCGTGACCTATTCCTGTCTCAGTGCTCAGGGAACATTCCTGGTGGGACTTGGGCAACCAAATGTGGTGCCAGGGATCACACCTGGGTTGGCCGCGACGCAAGGCAAGTGCCGACCCCTGTGCTGCCACTCTGGGCCTGGAGCCTTCATCTATTGGCACTGGTGCTGGCGGGGTCCTCGGGTGACTTACGTGAAGTGGGGAGGAGAGAGGTGGAAGCCTCGAGAAAGGAATCTGCCACTTTCTCTGTATCCCTCTGCCCCTGGGGCACGGCTGGGGGACCCAGGACTAGCAGGTCTTCTGTGAGCCTTGCCCTGCCCGAAGGGAAAGTCCTAGGCCTTACCCAGGTTTCAGGAGAAGATAAGCAGTTAAGTAAAAAAAGGAGATCTTATCTGGAAGTTTTGGGGGAAGGAGAGAGGGGAAGAGAGAGGGAGAGAGGGGGAGAGAGAGAGAGAGAGAGAGAGAGAGAGAGAGAGAGAGAGAGAAGATATGGCTTCCCCAGAGTAGAGAAGGTGCCCCAGCAACCACATCCCAGGACCCAATATGCAAGTTCACATTTGCAGAGGGGAGATGCGGGTGACACGTGGGCACGGGCACCACCTAAGCTCAGCAGCCACACGCGGGCATGGGCACCAGCTGAGCCTCGGCAGCCACTCGCGGGCATGGGCACCAGCTGAGCTCGGCAGCCACGTGGGCACGGGCACCAGCTGAGCTCGGCAGCCACACATGGGCACGGGCAGCGCATGGGCTCGGCAGCCACACGTGGGCACGGGCAGCGCCTGGGCTCGCAGCCACATCGTGGGCACGGGCAGCGCCACGGGCTGGCAGCATATGTGTGCACTTCCTTTGTTCATATTGGCTGATACAGGTTCCTCCCCAAGCTGCCCCATGCGGTTTCTTCCTAGGTCAGAGACTGTTGTCGGGGCGTTGCCAAGGGCCCCAGCAGCGAGTCGATAGTCCTTTCCTGGCTTCTGTTCCTACTGGAGGTTCTGCACAGCAGGCTGGGGGGTCTGCACTGACGCCTGGTAAAGGTCTTATCAGGCCTTAAGTTTCTGTCCAGGAGGCGGGTCCTGACAGACTTAGGGCGAGCTGGTTCATTACTTCCCAAGAATTCATTGCCTAGGGCCCTTCCTACTCACCCGCCTGCCTGCTGCCAGCAGCTCTTGAAGTCATTAGATTAAACCATAAAAATCATCTTACGTAGGCGCTATCTTTATTTCAAGTTTCAAAAGCAATATGAAAGCAGCAGACAGAGTAACCAGATAAAAGTAACCAGATCAGGGCCGGGGCGATAGCGCAGCGGGTAGGGCGTTTGCCTTGTACGCCGCCGCGACCCGGGTTCGATCCCCGGCATCCCATATGGCTCCCCGGAGCCCCGGCAGGAGTAATGCCTGAGTGCAGAGCCAGGAGCAACCCCTGAGCGTCGCCGGGTGTGACCCCAAAAAAAAAAAAAAAAAAAAAACCGTAACCAGATGTGGGCCGTTTGGTTTCCTGCAAAAACAAAGAGAACGCGTAGCCGTATTTGTTTCTGGCAAGTCAGGCTAGGATAAGAAGCTGAAGCCACTTCCATCCATGACTAGTGCTGGCAAGACAAGGCCCGCCCCGTGGGTGCCGCCGGACCCCGTCCCTCCCCCGGGCCGCTCGCGCCCCTCCCGCCCAGCAGGGAGCGCCTGGAGCCCAGCAGCAGACACCAGGAAGTGCGCACGGCCCGCGAGCACGTGATGGCGGGCCGGCCCCTGCGGCCACGTGACCCGCCCCCCGCAGTTCCGGCGAGCGGGACGGTCAGCTGTTCTTAAAGGTACAGGCCTCGGGCCCCCTTGCCTTAGAGGGGCGGAGTCCGCTGGGAGGAGAGGGGCGCGGTGGGCGAACTAGACGCGGGATGCGGCCCGGTGACCGGCGCGGTGGGGCGGGCGCGAGTGCTGCAACGGCCACGGGCGTCGACGCTTCTCTGCCGGCGCAGCCCCCGCCCGAGCCCGCGCTGCCCGCTCTCCGCCGCGCTGCCCCCCGGGGACCCGCGCTCCGCGCCATGGAAGGCCTGCGGCGACGTCCGTCCGAGGGTGAGTGTTGCGGCCGAGGGGTCGTGGCGCCCGGGTGGGGAGGCCATGCCTTGCCTTGTATCCCGCAGGAGAGGAGGACGTGGCGGCCCCCCGAACCCGGCCGCGGCCGTCGGACCGGCCCTGCGCCCCCTGGGAGAAACACGGCGGGTTTCTGGTGAGTCGTTCAGCAAAGTGGAAACGGGGGGGGGAGAGGGCAGCACGCAAGAAAGGGCTGGATCTGTCGATCCTACCCGACCCAGTGGTTTGACCTGAGAGTTTGCATCAGTAAAGAATGTGCTCGGCGGCTACCAACTTCAGGATGGTACCGGGTCTGCGGTCCACCTAGAGGATTACCTCATGCTTACACCCTATCACTGTCACTGTCTTCCCATTGTTCATCGGTTTGCTCGAGTGGGCACTAGTAACATCGCCATTAGTCCTGTCACAAGCAAGTGCAACCCAAGGGCATCTGCTTGCTCCAGGGACAGGAGGAGCCCAAACCATTCTTCAGGTCGTGAACTGAGGTCCATAATAGTTACTAGGCTTTGGCATAAAAAGTAAATAAAACACGGTAGCTTGCCAGGCTTTTACCGTGTAGGTGGTATAGTCTCAGTAGAAGTGTAAAATTTTTTTTTGTTTTTAGGTTTTTGGCCCCACCCAGTAATGCTCTGGAGTTACTCCTAGCACTGTGTTCAGAAATTAGTCCTGGCTAGCTCTGGGAATTATAGGGGGTGCTGGGATCAAACCCAGGTCAGCCCCGTGCAAGGCAAGCACCTCCCTGCTGCCCATCTGTCCAGCCCTGACTCCCACCAATTTGTCAAAACCTGTAGTTTCAAAAGAAAAAATTTAAAATAGGGGCCAGAGCAATAGCACAACAGGTAAGGCGTTTGCCTTGCACGGGGCTGACCTGGGTTCGATCCCCGGCATCCCATATGGTCCCGAGCACCGCCAGGAGTAATTCCTGAGTGCAGAGCCAGGAGTAATCCATGAGCATCGCCGGGTGTGACCCAAAAAGCCAAAAAAAAAAAAAAAAAACTGAGCCTTGGGAGTTTTTCAGTTCTAACCAATGCTGGGGGGTGGGTGGTAGATGGGAAGTGATTTTCCATGTGACACTGTAAGCCCCCCCCTCCCTCTTGAGCCTCAGTTTCTTCCACTGTAAAGTGGGGAGATCAGGAGTGCCACTCCACAGGCGGGTGGAAGGGACTCAGGCCTTTCCTGGCATTTTCTGGCATGAGCTGAGTTCCTTCCCCATCACTGGGTGCAACTCTGGGCGATGAGAGTGAGCCAGTGACATTCTCACAGATCCTAAAGGGCTTCATGATGATCTTGTCTGGCCCCTTGTGCTAGTTAGGGAAAAGTGTATCCCCACCTGCCACTCAAGAACCCTGAGGCACTCCTTTGGGTTAAGAGCCTGAATCATGGGCGGGAGTTGTAGTACAGCAGGTAGGACCAGGTTGGCCGGCATTGCCTTGTTTGCAGCCCACCTGCGACTGTATGGTTCCCTGAGTGCCACTGGGTGTGACCCAGAAACAAACAAAAAAAAAAGAGTGACTTCCTGGGCCAGAGGAACAGCACAGCGGGAGGACATTTGCCTTGCACGCAGCCACCTGGGTTCTATTCCCTGCATCCCATATGGTCTCCCGAGCACCGCCTTGACTAATCCCTGAGTGCAGAGCCTCTGGCAATGCTTGGGGTAACCACCAAGCATTGCTAGGTGTTACCCCAAAAAAAAATTAAAAAAGGAAATGACTTATTTTTTTTTTTTTGCTTTTTTGGGGGCCACACCCGCGATAGGGGTTACTCCTGGCTCTGCACTCAGGAATCACTCCTGGCGGTGCTCGGGGACCATATGGGATGCCGGGATCGAACCCAGACCAGCACGGGCCGGCCGCGTGCAAGGCAAACGCCCTACCCGCTGGGCTATCGCTCCGGCCCCGCGGAATGACTTTCTTTTCCTCAGCGGGACTTCGGAGGTGAACCCACTTCATCTGTGATCTTGAATGGAAGTGCTTTGGTTCAGCAAAGGGGAAATGTGCTATGTGAAAGGTGCAGAGATGGGACGGGTTCGCAGGCCAGGACTGACAATAGCCGTGGACTGGGAGAGATGTCAAGCTCTGTCTTACATGTCAGTTATAACCTGACAGAACTGAAACCGCTCTGTCCTCACTGCAGGCTCTTGGGCCTTTGTAACAACTTTTCATATGTGGTGATGCTCAGTGCTGCACATGACATCCTTAGTCACCAGAGGGCGCCTGGGAACCAGAGCCACGTAAGTGAGCCCCTCTCCTCTACCAGCAGGCTTGGTCCCTGTGGAAAACTCCCCCTCAAAAAGCTCAGGGGCCAGAGCAATAGCCCAGCCGGTAGGGCGTTTGCCTTGCACGCAGCCGGCCCATGCGGCCCATGCCAGCAGGGGTTCGATCCTCGGCATCCCATATGGTCCCCTGAGCACCGCCAGGAGTGATTCCTGAGTACAGAGCCAGGTGAAACCCCTGAGCATTGCCGGGTGTGACCCAAAAAGCAAAACAAACAAACAAAAGGCTCAGAGGATGGAGTGACCAAGGGATGGGGCGAGCAGGTCCAAATTCCTTTTCCAAATCTCTTGCAGGAAGGGTCTTTAAGAATCATATTGGGGGCAGGAGAGAGAGTAGGACAGGTAGATTCCTGGTCTTTCGTGTAGCAAAGCTGGATTCAGTCCACCTCATACGGTCTCATATTGTAGCCCAAGTTCCCCCAGGAGTGACTCCTGAGTGCGAGCCCAAGTCAGCCCTGAGCAGTGCAGGTGTAGCACCAAAACCAAACGAAGAATCATTGGCGTCAGCTTTGCAAACTCATACGTTGACTAGACCTGGACTCGGGCAGTATTTCTGTTTTTTTGGTTTTTTTTTTTTTAGTGATGCAAAGTAGTTTTTATTGAAGAATATTTACGTAGATGTTAGTGGGAGTGACAGTACGTCATGGAGGGCCTTTGCCTTGCATGTGGCCAACCTGGGTTCAATCCCCAGCAATCCTGTATGGTTCCCGAGCCTGCCAGGAGCAATTCCTGAATGCAGAGCCAGGAGTAACCCCTGAGGATGCTGGGTGTGGCCCAAAAAGCAAAACAAAAAAGATATGAGGGGAGAGAAAGCAGAAAACCTGTCCAATGCATGTTTTTCCAGAGTAGAGAAAGTGAGCAAGCAAAGATCCGTGTTCAGAGTAGAGCACGGGCTTGGGAGAACTGGTCACTTCTTCCTTCTGGCCTCCCAGACCACGCTTAGGGGGCGCTTCTGACGGTGCTCTGCCAACAGAGTGAGGACCTGGCAATGCAGAGCTGTTTGGCTCGTTAGTGCTGTGACCTCCCAGGCTATACTGGGTGAGGGGCCCCCACACAGGGCAGGAGTCTCAGGCGCTTGCCGGGCAAGATGTCCCTGCCTCCTAGCCCCTATAAGCAGGATTTCTTTTGTTGTTTGTTTTCTTTGGTGGGGGTCACACCCGGCAATGCTCAGGGGTTACTCCTGGCTCTACACTCAGGAATTACTCCTGGCGATGCTCGGGGGACCATATGGGATGCTGGGGATCAAACCTGGGTCCAACCACTTGCAAGGCAAACACCCTACCTGCTGGACTGTCGCTCCAGCCCCTCTTTTGTTGTTTTGGGGCCATACCTGCAGTGCTCAGGGATCACTCCTGAGCTCAGGGCGGGATATGTGGTACTGGGGATCAAAACTGGGTCAGCCATGTGCAGGGCAAGTGCCCTCCCCTGCACTGTTGCTCTGGTTCCTTGCTTAGTTACTGTGATGACTGGGGCACCTGGTTGTGGTATGCTGGAAATGACTTGCTAGATTGCAGTGCGAGGGGTTCCAAAAAGTCAGTGTGACCGGGGCTGTTTGGTGCACAGGGGGTGGTGCTGGGACTCACACCGGGACCTCATTCTTGCAAGGCAGGCACTCTGCTGTGACTCAAGCGCAGCGCTCTCCTGTGGCGCACCGGAGCCCGATTTCTTTTTTATTTTTTCGTTTTTTTTTTTTTTTTTTTTTGTTTTTTATTAGATCCCAATTATTTATTTATTTATTTATTTATTTACTTATTTTTTTGCCTTTTTGGGTCACACCCCGGCAATGCTCAGGGGTTACTCCTGGCAGTGTTCGGGGACCATATGGAATGCCAGGGATTGAATCCAGGTAGGCCACATGCAAGGCAAGCACCCTACCCCTGTACTATCACTCCAGCCCCTAGATCCCAATTTTTAACTGAAAGCTCCTGCACATGGAGTCCAAATAGAGTCCACTTACAGGGCCTGGAAACGCCCACCCTGCTGGCCACCCCTCAGGGCCAGGGCCATCCTTCAAGTCTGAGGAGAAACTGAGGCAGGCTGAGATGGTGTTTCTGGGCCTCTTGCCCCGGGGGTGACTTTTTGCTCTCTCACAGGTGGAGCCAGGCCCCACGCCGACCCCTCACAACAGCTCTCGGTTCGACTGCAACCAGATCTCCACGGCGGTGAGCCCTGCCCAGCCCAGCCCCTCGGTGCCCCCGGGGTCTGTGGGAAGTTGCACTGTGGCAGCCCCATTTTCCTGCAGGGAAAGAAAGGGCCGTAACATCCCAGCGAGCTCGGTAGAGGTGGGATCTTTCACGCGTGGAGGGCGCTCATGCCGGCTCCTCTGTGCTCCCCGTGCGGGGTGCTCATGCCGGCTCCTCTGTGCTCCCCCGTGCGGGGGCGCTCATGCTGGCTCCTCTGTGCTCCCCCCGTGCGGGGGTGCTCATGCCCGGCTCCTCTGTGCTCCCCCAGGCCGTGCTCTAGCAGACATCCTCCCCACGCTTGTCATCAAGCTGCTGGCGCCCCTGGGCCTCCACCTGCTGCCCTACAGGTCTGGGGGGGAGACCGAGCGAGCGGAGGGAGGCTGGAGACCCAGCGGGTGTGAAGCCCTCCTGACCTGACCTGTCCGCCCCGCCCCCTGCAGCCCCGGGTGCTCGTCTGTGGGCTGTGTGCTGCTGGAAGCTTCCTCCTTGTGGCCTTTTCTCCTTCCATGGCGATCAGCCTGTGTGGTGGGTGTCAAGTTTTGTTGGGTTTTGGGCGGAGGAAATACTGGACCAGAGCACTGTGTGTTCACCCCACATGAGGAAAGGGATGCTTTCTGTAGCTCCTGGAAACCCCACTAAGAGCGTAGGCTGGAGGTGGGAGCTGAGGAGGGGAGTGAGGAGGGAAAGGGAGGCAGAGAAGTCCAGGGTGCCGGAGTAGTAGCCGGGCACCTGCCGAGAGGAAGTGGTGTCTCCCCTTCCCGGCTCCGAGAGGAAGTGGTGTCTCCCCTTCCCGGCTCCGAGAGGAAGTGGTGTCTTCCCTTCCCGGCTCCGAGAGGAAGTGGTGTCTTCCCTTCCCGGCTCCGAGAGGAAGTGGTGTCTTCCCTTCCCGGCTCCGAGAGGAAGTGGTGTCTTCCCTTCCCGGCTCCGAGAGGGAAGTGGTGTCTTCCCTTCCCGGCTCCGTAGCCCTCCGGGCTCTGAGGCCGTGAGGCCGTGAGCAGACCCCATCAGGGCTCGGCACTCTGGGAAGGTGAGGGTATGGCCCGGGCCTATCTTCCCTGCTTCCCTCAGGTGTGGTCCTGGCGGAGCATCTCCTCAGGGCTGGGGAGGTCACCTTCCTCTCACTCACTGCCTACTACTCCAGGTAAGAAGAGCTGGGGGGCTCGGAGACACCCCACTGCCTCTGTTTTTCTTAGTCTTTTTGTCTTCTTTCTTGGTTTGGGGCCACTCCCGGTGATACTAAGGGGTTACTCTTGGCTCTGTGCTCAGAAACTGCTGGTGGTTCTGGTGGACCCTATGGGGTGCCAGGGCTTGAACCCAGGTCAGCCACATGCAAGGCAAGCGCCTTCCCGCTGCCCTATTGCTCTGCCTCTTTTTCTGATAAAGTAACAGCGCCACAGAGTTCCACGGCCTCAGGCATGCTTCATCAATGGCAGGGTCTGTGTTTACAGCACTCACCTCACCCCAGCGACCCCTTCCAGGGCTCCTCATTAGGTCTTGCTGCCTAAAGGGGAGGTGTGTGGGTGTGTGGTGTGTGTGTGTGTGTGTCCCTGTGTGTGTCTCTGTGTGTGTGTGTCTGTGTCCTGTGTGTCTCTGTGTGTGTGTGTCTCTGTGTATGTGTCTCTGTGTGTGTGTAAAGGTATTTACATATATTTTTTTTTTTCTTTTTGGGTCACACCCGCGACATTCAGGGGTGACTCCTGGCTCTTCACTCAGGAATTACTCCTGGCGGTGCTCGGGGACCATATGGGATGCCAGGGAACCCGGGTCGGCTGCATGCAAGGCAAACGCCCTCCCCACTGTTCTATCACTCCAGCCTCTGATATATTTTACTTTTGTTTGTTTCTTTTGTTTATGTACCTCATATAGAGGAAATCAGAGGGTGCTTCTTTTCTCTGACTTATTTCACCAAGAATAATGTCCTGGGGCCAGAGCAATAGTCTAGCGGGGAAAGTGTTCACCTTGCATGTGACTGACCCAGGTTCAATCCTGACATCCCATATGGTCCCCTGAGCACCCCAGGAGTAATTCCTGAGCCAGGAGTAACCCTGAGCATTGCCGGGTGTGACCCAAAAAAAGGGCAAAAGAAGAAGAATGTCCTAGGTCTCTCTGTGGTGCCGGTGGCAAGATTTATGAGGCATCTCTCGGAAATCTGTGTATCTCCCACACGTGGGGCTGCCTGCTGCCCTGTGCTCTCCTCCGCAGGGCTGTGATCTCCTGGTGGTCCTCAGGAACTGGGGGAGCAGGGCTTTGGGGGCCTTGTCCTACCTGGGCCTTACGCAGGCCGGCCTGTCCCCCTCAGCACACGCTGCTGTCCATGCTGGGCGTCCCTGCGCTGCTACTGCTCAGGTAAGGGGTCCCTGAGCCCAGTCTCGGAAGATGTGGGCTCTGACCCCGACGGCCTGCTGGCCGGGAGGGGACATAGGCCTCCCCTTGTGGCTCTCAGTGTCCCCATGTCTCAGAGGTGCTCCCTGTTCTGGCTCTCTGTGAGGTGACATGCGCGCAGTGTCCAGCGAGTTGCCCTCCCGCGCCACAGGGGACATGGGTGGACTTTGTCAGTTGTGTGTGTGCGTTTGTGCTTTAGTGGGGAAGAATGTTTTGATCAAAACCTATGATTTCATTAGGACCAGGGCAAGACTGTTTAGGAAAAGGAGATTCAGCTTGACACTGTTAGGTGGAGAGTGTTAGGCACAGGAGTGTGGTGACGGCAACTGCTGGCAGTCAGGCCTAAGAGACCGGGGAGCTCAGGCCAGCCGCGGGGTACATATGACAGGCGCTGGGGACCAGGCGAGCCCGTGACACAGTTCAGCTCCTGAGACAGAAGCATTTTTCCATAGTCAGGGTGCTTTGGCCACAGGAGCTGCTGGGGTGACAGCTGGGTGGCCTGGAGGAGCATTTCCCTATGGAGAGGAGGCTGGTTCCCTAGAGGAAAAGGGGTGCCCTGGGAGGGAGCAGAGGTTAGGACTGACAGCACTCTCCCTCACCCCTACTCTAGCTATTTCATACTGCTCACGGCTGCCGAGGCCCCAGGACCCCGGAGGGAAGAGGAGACAGAGTCGACATGCCGGCAGCCCCTGATAAGCAGCGAGACCCCTGAGTCAAAGCCACGTAGGTGACAGGCGTGCCCAACTGTGTCCGAAACTGGCCACTAGGGGGAGTGTGGCCTTTGGAAGAGGTGTTGGGACTGGGAAAGACCAGTTGGCCCTGTGGACTTCCTGTGGACTTCCCGTGAACTGGCAGGGATCGTCATTGTCAGGAAGCTTCGGTGTCCCAGAAATATGGTGGGGCCAGAGCCATTAGCACAGCGGGTAGGACGTTTGCCTTGCACACAGCTGACTGGTTCTATCCCCGGCATCCCACAGGGTCCCCGAGCATCGCCAGGAGTAAGTCCTGAGTGCAAAGCCAGGAGTAACCCCTGAGCATCGCCGGTGTGACCCAAAAGCTGAAAATAAGGAGAAACAGAACCAAGGGCCTGGTGTAGACTTAGAGGACGATTGGGGTTCTTGGTGGACTCCATGAGGTTTGGGAAGGCGAGGGTGGGGCACGCTCTACTTGGTGGCTGGGGGTTGTTTCCGGCAGATGGCAGGACCATGGGCTACCAGGGATCAAGCCCAGGATTCCCGCATGGAAAAAGGTGCTCCCGCCACGGAACTATCTTTCTGGCACCTTAATTTTTTTGGGGGGCAGAGGAATAGGTTGGGGGTTCCCCTCAGTACTTAGGGTGCACTCCCCACTCTGCATTCAGAAATTACTCTTGGCAGTATTAGAGGACTATATGGGGTGCTTGGGATCAAACCAGGCTTGGCTGTGTACAAGCAAGTACCTTTTCCACTGTAATATCGCCCAGCCCCTTAACTTACTTTTTTTTTTTTTTTGGCAAGGGTCACACCCAGCATGCTCAGGGGTTACTCCCGGTGATGCTCAGGCGACCATATGACATGCCAGCCTGGGTCGGCCATGTTCAAGGGAAACGCCCTACCCTCTGTACTGTCACTCCGGCCTCCCTCTTAACTTTTTATATTTGTTTGCTTGCTTTTTGGGTCACACTGGTAATACTCAGGGGTTATTCCTGACTCTGCACTCAGGAATTATTCCTAGAGGTGGACGGGGACCGTATGTGATGCTGGGGGCAGGATTATCACTCTGCCCCACCCCCCTTAACTTTTTAAAATGCTGTTAACATAGATGTAACAGGAAGATTAATGTATGTATGTGAAGGTTTACCTTTGGGGCCATATTCAGCAGTACTCAGGGACTGCTCCTAGCTCCATGCTCAGGACTCACTCCCGAAGGTGCTCAGAAGACTGTGAGGTCCTTGGAGCCACCTCCTGGCTCCCACTTGAACTGTTTTTAAAGTTCCCCGATTGGGGCCAGAGCGATAGCCCAATGGTTAGGGCGTTTGCCTTGCACGCGGTCGGCCCATGCCGGCCGGGTTCTATTCCCAGCATCCCATATGGTCCCCGAGCACCACCAGGAGTGATTCCTGAGTGCAGAGCCAGGAGAAACCCCTGAGCATTGCCGGGTGTGACCCAAAAAAGCAAAGAAGGAAGGAAGGAGGGAGGGAGGAGGAGGGAGAGAGAGAAAGGAAGGAGGGAGGAGGAGGGAGGGAGGGAGAGAGGAGGGGCGTGGCTGGTGGGTGACCCTGCCCCACCATACCGCCAGCGGTCCTCTTCCCATCCCTGCAGGCTTCGGCTTGGACCTCTCCCTCCAGGAAAAGTGGAGCGTGCTTAAGGTATGGGTGTGGCTCTGGTGTGCGCGGTGGCCAGTGCCCGTTGCCCGGCCCTCTGCGCAGTGGCCACTGCCTGCTGCCCAGCCCTCTGCACGGTAGCCAGTGCCCGGTGCCAGGCCCTCTGCTCAGGCCCGTGACTCTTGTAGGGCCTGCTGCGGCTATCATCCCCTTGGTTGTGGTGTACTTCACTGAGTATTTCATCAACCAGGGCCTCGGGAGTAAGGGCTACCGGGACGGGGGTGGGCGCCGCCCTCCTGCAGGGTGCTCACCTGGCCCTGACTCTCCCCTGCCTGGTCTTGGCTGCAGTTTGAGCTCCTTTTCTTCCGGAACACGTCCCTGAGTCACGCTCAGCAGTATCGCTGGTGAGGATTGGGAGGGGAGGGCAGGGCTGCTGGGCCTGTGCAGAAGGCCCCAAGGGCCAGGGCTGAACCTTCTGGACTTCTACCTCTACACCCCCAGGTACCAGATGCTATACCAGGCCGGCGTCTTTGCTTCCCGGTCATCTCTCCACTGCTGTCGGATCCACCTCACATGGGTCTTGGCCCTGCTGCAGGTACCAAAGCCCCTGACCGCCTCTCCCCTCTCGCTGCAGCTCCCAGCATACAGGGGCGAGCTCTTCCCTTCCCCACACTGCCACAGCTCCCACGTGTGCTCTGAGCTTGGGAACGAGCACCCAGCGGGACTTGGTGTCAGCCCTGAGACCTCAGGAGCAAGTCACAGCTGCTCTACTAGCCAGCAGGGCAGGCCTGTGGCCAGCGTGGACAGTGTCCTCTATGAACTGGGCACAAGACAGGGATAAAGGGGCAAGACTCGGCATTGTGCCGCCATTAGCTGACTCGAAAGTCACTTGGAAAGTTATGTAGGTTGGGGTCGAGTCAAGACGGGGTGTTTGCCTCTCACATGGCCAACCAGGTTCAGTCCCCAATATCCTTTATGATTCCCCAAGTGCAGCCAGGACTGATTCTATTTTTTTTTTTTTGGGTCACACCCGGCGATGCTCAGGGGTTACTCCTGGCTCTGCACTCAGGAATTACTCCTGGCGGTGCTCAGGGGACCATATGGGATGCTGGGGATCGAACTCGGGCCGGCTGGGCGGCCGCGTGCAAGGCAAACGCCCTACCCACTGGGCTATCGCTCCGGCCCAGGAGTGATTCTTAAGTGCAGAGCCACATGTAACCCCTGAGCACCAAGGTGTGCTCCACAAAAATAAATAGGATTATTTGACTCTGGCACGTGAGCCAGTGGTGGTCCCTGTCAGGAGGTGAGTTTCTCACAACTGCTCAGGTGGATTCAGCTTCCCGTGGCAGAGTGCGTTGCCGTGGTCTGCAGGTGTCGGAAGGCTGAAAGCCACTAATCTCCTGCCGTGGTTACGTCTGCTGGGCCGTGGGCTGGGCCAGACGGGCCAGTACTCGGGGGTGTGCAGAGGGAGGATGTTTGTGGAACACCGGTCTGGAGCGTCAAGTGACAGACACCATCCCTACTACAGTCTAACGAAAGAAGCTCCAGACACCTAGAGTGCAGGTCTCAAGGCCGCACCTGAGAGAAGGGAAGTAACCTGGAGCTGTGTGGGAAAGTCCTTTGCCCTCTTTAACAAATTCAGCTTCTGAGATACAGTGGAGTAAGTTTTTTTTGTTAGTGTTATTGGTTTTGGGGCCATACCCTGCCATACTCTGGGCTTACCACTGGCTCAACACTCGGGCATCGTTCCTGGCGGGCTCAGGAGTGCCAGAGATTGAACCCCAGTCAGCCGCATGCCAGACAAGCGCTTTACCCCTGTGCTGTTTCTCTCCCCCATCATGCTCTCGCACTGGGTTCACAGCATGTAAATACACCCTCTTTCCTCCATGCAGAACTGAAGCCCAGGGCCTCATGCTCCCCAAAAGGTCCATCAGAGCCCAGACTTCTTGTTAGGCGGCTACTGATATGCGTCACCTTTGAACTGAGTCCTAGCTGTGCTCACAGCCGCTTCCTAGAAGGGGGTTTGCATCATCTAATTCCCTAGCAGAAAGCAGCTCACCCTGCTGCTGACAGCATTTCTTGTGCTCACTGGCAAGCGGGATTCCAGAGTGTTCTTTTACTTGCGTGTGCAAGCCCACCTCAGGCTTCCTGTGTTCAAGCCTCTGGAGCAAGAGAGGTTTACAGCGAGCAGGGCACCTCGTCCTCTGGGGTGGGAGAGATTGTACAGCAAACAGGGTGCTTGCCTTGCACCCAGCAGACCATGTCCAGTCTCTGGAACCCCATATGGTCCCTAGCCCCACCAGGAGGTGATCCCCGAGTGCAGCGGCGGAATAAGTCCTGAGCAGCACTGGGTGTGGCCAAAACCAACAAAGCAAAACAAGGAGTGAACCTCTAAGCAAGAAGCCTGCGTGACTCTCTGGGGGCAGGCGCTGTCATCACCTCAAGCCTGTGAGCCCCAAGGGTTCACAGGGGAAGACCATCCGTACACAGATGAGTGGGGGATCCCCTGAAGGACCAAGCACAGAAGACTCTGCATGCCCGGCCAGGGCTAGGGGCATCCCAAGAGAGGTGACAACAGGGATACAGTTGGGGGCGGTCCTCCCTCTGGATCCCAAGAGACCCCCTGCATGGGGCCAGCTGGCCCCTGGACAGCAAAATCACCCCTGGCCTGGGCCTGCTGGGGTGGGCTTGCTATAGCTCACTGGTAAAATGGGAGGAGGGGGCTTCTTCTGCTCAGGAAACCCTTAGAAAGGGATTACAGAGGGGGGAGAGAGAGACCCTTTGAGCACCCCCTGATCGCAGCTGAACTGTTGGGATGAGGAGACCCCCAAAATGTGTGTGGGAACTTGCCGTGCCCGAGTGGGAAGGCTGGGGGAAGAGAAGGCTGGCCCAGATCCAGGGCTGTGGGGATTTTCCGTCATCCCCGCTTCCAGAGCCAGCACCCCTTTACCCCGGCCTCTGCTATGTTCACAATGCAGCCCCCTTCTCCCCACCCCTCCCCAGTGCCTCAACCTGGTCTTCCTGCTGGCGGCCGTGTGCGTGGGCTTCCTGCCGA
>JAJIBD010016753.1:0-16205 GCA_021461705.1 Cryptotis parvus | reverse complement strand
GACGTTTCTCAGACTAATGTGCTTGCCTCAAATGAAACATGATAAAAAGCATAACTTTAAAAAAGAATAATTCTACATGATAAAAAAGAATAATTTGTTTATCCTAATACTGAAATGATCCAGACTTCATGGAGCTAACTGAAGAGGAATGTGCCCTTCAGGAGATGGTATTGTTTGAGGATGTCGCTGTGGACCTCAGCTGGGAAGAGTGGCAGTACCTGGATGATGAGCAGCAGACCCTGTACCGGGAGGTGACCCTGGAAACCTACAGTCACCTGGGTGTCACTGGGTGAGTGAAGCATTTATTAAAAAGCCAACTGCAGTTTTCTTATTATTTAATTAACAACTTTATAGGAAATTAAACATTGTATCGAAATGTGTGATCATTCGCATTTTAATCCAATGTTCAAGGTGATCCATTAATTACTTGTTTTGATTCTTCTATTTTTTTCATTTCTTACTTTTTTTTTTTTTTGCTTTTGAGTCACACCCAGCAATGCTCAGGGGTTTCTCCTGGCTCTGCACTTAGGAATTACTCCTGGTGGTGCTCGGGGACCATATGGGATGCCAGGGATTGAACCCCCGGCCGGCAGAGGCTGGCCACGTGGAAGGCAAACACCCTACCCGCTGGGCTATCGCCCGGCCCTCATTTCTTACATTTTTAAAGATTTGAGGCTCTTCCTGTCCCTGGAGCAAGCAGATGCCCTCGGGCTACACTTGCTTGTTACAGGATGTATGGAGATGTTACTGGTGCCCAGTCGAGCAAATTGATGAACAACGGGAAGACAGTGATACAGTGATACAGTGAGGGAATGATAGTCCACTTACACGGAATGTCCTATAACTGGAAGTTTTTTTCCTCTCATTTTCATTCATGGCATCTCCCTGGTGTCAAATTTTTTCACTTGGTTGTTTGGGTTTGTATTTCCATGATAATTAGTAACAGTGAACTCTTCCTCATGGCTAAAGTTGACTCATGAATCGTCAGATCTTAATCATTGGGTTGCTATCATTCTTCAAATACGGTGATCTTTAGATGGTTTGGATAACATTCCTTCATTGCTTTCTCATCATTAGGACATTCACTCACCAAACCAGAATTGATCATCCAATTGGAAGAAAGGTCAGAGCTATGGCAGACCGATCCCCCAGAGCACAATCTCTCAGGTCAGTCATTACCTACTGGATAAAGAGCTTGAAATGACGAAAGCAGGAGAAATTTGTTTTACTGAGATCATTGTTACTAATTTTCAATCTGGTTCAAGCCTTATAGCAGTAATTCTGCATTTCACACTCGATCGCCTTATGGTCTCAGAATTGTTTTCTGGCCACATCTGGTGATCCTTTGGGCTGGCCCTTCACACTGCAATCGGAATTCCTTCTTGTAGTGCTCAGGGAACCATAAGGTATGCTGGGATTGAACCCCAGTCAGCTGTGCTTATTTCTTATGTCATGGGGAAAACTTTTGTCATATGGCTGCTTTGGGTGACCAGTAAATAAGATTTCTAAGTACAGCTTATTCTCCGTAAGAGAGCTATTCTAAACTGTTGAAGAATCAAAGAGATAGTATAAAGGTCCATGTGCTTGCCTCAAAGGAAACTTACCGAATTTTATCTCTGAACTACTGCATGTTTATGTAGTCGCCAAATATGGACAGAAGTGACTCCTGAGCAAAAAAAGCTGTAGTAATCCCCAGCTGCCACAGTATTTCAAAGTCACCTCTGTCTGGAATGAGGTAGAGTATTTGGAAATGGCCTGTATTGCAAAAAGTGAGCTACTTTTTTTTCTGGATTGGGGTTATAATGAACTGTGGTAGATGTTATTCCTGCTCTCTGCTTTGGAGGGAATTTGTGTGTCAGAAATAGAATAGCGTTTTGTCCTGTGTAAGGTGAGCCCTTTACGGTATCTCTGTTTTCGTCAAGTAAAATAAATACTTTTGACAATGTAAATATAGCACAAAACGTATGACTCAGAGAAAGAATGTTTAATGGGGCAACAGCAGTTACAGTAGGTAGGCGTTTATTTTTTGGGAGGACAACTGAGATATGATCACCAGCACCATGTACCCACCTGAGCCCCACCAAGAGTGATCCGTAAGCAGAAAACCAGGAGTAAGTACTGAGCACCACCAGTTGTTGGCCAATATGTGCAAAAATGTTTTATAATCAATTTTCCTGAAATGCATTATGTGTGATATTTAAATCAGCAATCAGTAAAAATAGAACTTTGTTTAACAAGAGAAATATACTATGCCCTTCAGTAAACTAATTGCCTTGTTTTATATTTATCTACTTATTCATTCATTCATTCATTCATTTAGCTCTTTGGGTCACACCTGGTGGTGCTCAGGGCTTACTCCTGCCCTCGGCACTCAGGAATTACTCCTGGCGTTACTGGGGTTATGATATTGGATGCAGGGAGATTGAACGCGTTGGCTGCATGCAAGGCAAATGCCCTACCCGCTGTCATATCACTCTGGTCCCAACCAATTGCCTTATAAATATACACTCAGATGACATGGGACAAAAATAAAACAAATTTAGAAGAAAATTCCATGAACATTTCTCTAAGTATTTTTATTGATTGCAGTAATTTCCTGTATGCATTATATTGTAGTTCTGCCATATTCAAGCATGAGTTTTTTTCTGAGTAAGAATCAGTACGAGGGCGGAGCGATAGCCCAGCAGGTAGGGCGCTTTGTCTTGTTGGCCGGCCTCTGCCGGCCTGGGTTCAATCCCGGCATCCCATATGGACCCCCCGAATACCACCAGGAGTAATTCCTGAGTGCAGAGCCAGGAGTAGCCCCTGAGCATTGCCGGGTGTGACCCAAAAAAGGCAAAAAAAAAAAAAAAAAAAAAGAATCAATGTACGAGGGGCGGAGGATAGCCAAGCGGGTAGGGAGTTTGCCTTGCAGCGGCCAGCCTGTGCCGGCCTGGGTTCGATCCCCGCATCCCATATGGTCCCGAGAGCACGACCGGGAGTGATTCCTGAGTGCAGAGCCAGGAGACACCCCTGAGCATTGCCAGGTATGACCCAAAAAAAGCAAAAAATAATAATAATAATAATAGAATCAGTACGAGGGGGCCAGAGCGATAGCCCAGTGAGTAGGCGTTGTTTACCTTGCATTTGCCTTGCACATGACCGGCCGTGCCCGGCTCGTGTTCGATCCCCGGCATCCCATATGCTCCCCCAAGCACTGCCAGGAGTAATTCCTGGTGCAGAGCCAGGAGTAACCCCTGAGCATTGCCAGGTATGACCCAGAAAACAAAACAAAAACAAAACAAAAAAAAATAGAATCATTAGGAGGGGCCGGCGATAGCACAGCATGGAGGGTTTACCTTTTCATGCGGCCAACCCGGATTCGATCCCAAACATCCCATATGGCTCCCCAAGCACTGCCATGAGAAATTTCTGAGCAAAGAGCCAGGAGTATCCCTGAGCATTGCCAAGTGTAACCCAAAAAAAAACAAACAAAAAAGAATCAGTACAAGGTAAACAATACTTATCACTGTATCACTGTCTTCACGTTCATCATCGATTTGCTCTAGCGGGCACCAGTAACATCTCCATATGTTCTGTCTCATGCAAGTAGAGCCCAAGGGCACCTGCTTGCTCCAGGAACATAAAGAGCCTCAAACCATTCCATCAGGTCATGGGAATGAGGTCTGTAATTGTTACTGGTATCTGGCATATCAAATACGACATGGGTAGTTTGCCAGGCTCTGCCGTGTGGGTAGATCATTATCAATACTTGTTAAAATTTCTCATTTTTGCAATACGAAAAATCATAAAAGTGTTTGAGAACTCCATACAGTGCCTACCACTCAGTGCCTACCACTTTAAAAATATATATATGAAAATCCTGCGAAGGCAGAGCTGGTTGATCCCCAACACAGCATACAATCCTGCAAGCACCACCAGGAGTCATTCCTGAGCACAGAACCAGAAGTGAGTCCTGAGAACTGCTGGATGTGGCCCCCAAAACAAACAAACAAAAAAAGGATGTTCAAATTTATTCCACCAAAAATGACGGGGTTTATATAACAGAGCCAGGTAATAACTAAGGGGTAGGAGATGGGATTGAGGAAAATAGTAAAATCAGGAGTAGGACTAAGATCACTCTGACCTTTTTGTTAGTGGTCATATAGTGAATTTTTTCCCCTTAGTTCCTATTACCAAGTGTAAAAAAAACTTGCATATTTGCTTTCAATAGTCTAATAAAATGAATGAAATTGTTCATTTACATAATGACTTTTGTTTGTGCTTTTAGGCTACAACTGGAGGTGCTCAGGGCTTAATTTCTGGCTTTGTGCTCAGGGATCACCCCTGGCAAGGTTCAGGGGACCATAGGGGGGTGCTGTTGGCAACCCCACCAGAGTCAGTCTTGTGTGCAAGTCAAGCGCTGTACACTCTGTACTATCTCTTTGGCCCCTGAAGACTTCCTGGGGCCGGAGCGGTAGTCCAGCGGGTAGGAGGACTAGGTTTGCCTTGCATGCAGCCATCCTGGGTTCCATCCACGGCATCCCATATGGTCCAATGAGCACTGCCAGGAGGTAATTCCAGAGTACAGAATACCCTACTTATACCCTACTTTTTTTTTTTTTTGAGTCACACCCAGCAATGCTCAGGAGTTGCTCCTGGCTCTGCACTCAGGAATTACTCCTGGCAGTGCTCAGGGAACCATATGGGATGCAGGGGATCGAACCCGGGCCAACATGGGCCAGCCAGCGTGCAAACGCCTCTACCTGCTGGACTATCGCTCCGGCCCTATGCCCTACTGTTGTAGGACACCGAAAAGCCTAGGCCTCTGCATCTTCCCTGGATTGCCTCCTGCAGGTCACTTCATAGATAGGGGGGGTAGTCTGTTGTGGCAGTCTTATCTGACCATGTATTCTGTACTGGCTGGTATAAATATTCTCTCATGCTACCACAATCATCGTGGGACTAGCTAGATCTTACCAGCATATTTGCCTGGCCACGTTGGGTCTCTAAGTAATTAGACCAGAGAGAAATGCTGTTTGCCTCCAAGCAAGCAAGCATGGCTCTCTGATAGCTCAAAGGCAACTGAAATGGAAAACTACCATGAAGTAGATGAGACTTTTGTGAAGGCTTGGAGAAATATTTAACTGGCATTAGTATCAGTCTTTGGTACATAGACATGCCATATCAGAAATCCCCTTCTGTACCCTATAAAGGCATTTCCAGGCAGATCTTGGCTCAAGACATTAGGTGAGGTGCTGGGAGAAATTACCTGAGGGCATTTAACCCTTCCTGCCAGGGAAGTTACAATTAGCTTTTTAGCTCCTCCCAGCTCTGCTAGGAGGCTTTGAATTAGCTCTGGGTCCTTGTAAACAGCCAGATTGTCTCCTGAAGTTGCTACATTTCTATAGAGCTATTTTCCTGTTTTCATCTCTAGATAGCCCAGCCCAGAATGGGCTGAGTTGGGGAGTTTGGGCAGATTTCTAGCTATAAAATAAGCTGCAAGAAAAAAAGTCTCTCTTTTTTTCCCCCCTTTTGCCATTTCCGGCTTCCCTTGGCGTTTTGCTTCTCTGTCCTCTCCATCTCTGTTGGGCCTCAACACGTGGTGGCAGCCATCTTGGCCTTCACCTGGCTGGGGCCTAGCTGGGAACCCAGAGCCCGGAGGTTTTCCCCTGCTCTTGAATTGTATATTGTAACCTGTGATAGTAAAGCCCTTTTAAAACTGCATGGGATTCCTGAGTCTTCATCCATTCCCCGCCGGCTTCATAGGTAGAAGGGAACTCGCTTCCCAGCACTGTCGGGGACCCCGCAGCGTGCCCCGACACTCTACTTATTATTTTATAAAGTGCAGATGAAATCTAGGACTCACTAGTAAGTCAAAATTTCTCTGTAGTCTGCATGATTAAATGAATGATACAGAAAATCTAACCAAATCCTTTTACACTGATAGAAAAATAAGCATCCTTTCTCATCAGACACTCAAGTCTATTATTTGATTCCTACGTTGTGAAAGTTTTCAACTGAGTAAATTGAAATAAAAATAAGGAAATAAGGAAAAAACAGCCTTTTCCTATGAGATTGAAAGAAATTTTGTTATATTTACACTATCTGAATTAGAACACATGCCTAGATATTTACACTATCTGAATTAGAACACATGCCTAGAAATGTTCAATAACACAAATATATTTGTCTCCTTTTAGATATTCAGCCTGAGCTTGACGTCATTGAACATAAGCAGAGAGATCAGTGTAGACAGTTTTGGCAAGCTGGAATTCCCAAGACGAAAGAAAATAAAAAGCAAAATGATTGCAAAATTACTTTAAATTGTTGCTCTACCCACGTTTCAGAAATGATGGCAAATGATGCCAGCTATCTTGTCATGATGCCTATGAAATATGATGCATATAAGAAGAGTTTTCAGACTAAAGATTCCCATGACATCCAGCCTATACAGACAAATGAGAGCTATAAAACACTCTATAAAATAAGTAATATCACTGAACATTCAAAAATTTATGCCTGTGAAAAAGATCGAGAGTATCCACATCACAATCAGCATTCAGTCCTAAATCTTCATGAGAGAACACATAATTTAGAGAAAATAAATGAAAACACAGAATGTGAAAAAAACAATATCTGAAAGACAAAGTCTCAGTGGATGTCAACTAAGTCACACAGAGGAACAAACCTTTGAAAGTAATGAATGGAGAAAAAGTTGTTTAGGTAAGTCAAGTCTCATTAAATATGCAGAGGTTCACAGAGCAGAGAATAATAAAATGTTCTCAAACCCATCTCCTCTGAATCATCATCAGAGAATATACGCAGAAGAGAAACCGTTGGACTGTGAAGTATGTGGGAAAATTTTCAAATGGAAGTCATACCTCATTCATGGGAAAATTCACAAATCAAAGATACTGTGTGATTGTAAAGCTTTTGGTAAAACTTTCTTAATGAAGTCAAACCTCACTCGACATACGAGAATTCCCACAGGAGAAAAAACGCTATGAATGTAAAGAATGTGGGGAAATGTTCTCATGGAAGGCAAGCCTCACTCGACATTTGATAATTCACACAGGAAAAAAACCCTTTGAATGTAAAGAATGTAGGAAAACTTTCTCAAAGCTATCATACCTCAATCAGCATATGAGAATTCACACAGGAGAAAAACCCTATGAATGTAAACAGTGTAGGAAAACTTTCTCACAGCTATCATATCTCACTCAGCATATGAGAATTCACACAGGAGAAAAACCCTATGAATGTAAAGAATGTGGGGAAATGTTCTCATGGAAGACAAACTTCAATCGACATTTGAGAACACACACGGGAGAAAAACCCTATGAATGTAAAGAATGTAGGAAAACTTTCCCACAGAAGTCAACTCTCACTCAGCATATGAGAATTCACACAGGAGAAAAACCCTATGAATGTAAAGAATGTATGAAAAACTTTCTCACAGAAGTCAGTCCTCAACGAGCATTTGAGAATTCACACAGGAGAAAAACCCTATGAATGTAAAGAATGTAGGAAAACTTTCTCATATAAGTTCAGCCTCACTCAGCATATGAGAACTCACACAGGAAAAAAACCCTATGAATGTAAACAATGTATGAAAACTTTCTCACAGAAGTCAGTCCTCAAAACGCATTTGAGAATTCACACAGGAGAAAAACCCTATGAATGTAAAGAATGTGGGGAAATGTTCTCATGGAAGACAAACCTCACTCGACATTTGAGAATTCACACAGGAGAAAACCCTTATGACAGTAACGAATGTAGGAAAGTGTTCACAAGGAACTCACCCTTCATTTAATGAAAGAGATATGCGTCCGGAGCTATAGTCTAGAGCCGAGGGCATTTGCCTTGCATGTGACCGACCTGGATTCGATCCCCACCACCTTATACGGTCCCCTGTGTAGTACCAGAAGTAATTCCTGAGGGGCTGGAGCAATAGCCCAGCGGGTGAGGGCGTTTGCCTTGCATGCAGCCAGCATAAGCCAGCCGGGTTCGATTCCCGGCATTCCATATGGTCCCCTGAGTGCAGAGCCAGGAGTAATTCCTGAGTGCAGATCCAGGAGTAACCACTGAGCATCACCAGGTGCGACCCAAAAAAAAAAAAAAAAAAAAAAAAAAGGAATTCCTGAGCACAGAGTAACCCTGGGCATTGCCAGGTGTGGCCCAAAAAGGCAAAAATAATATATAAATAAAGTAAAAGAGATCTTTCCTATATGTATGAACCAATGATACCTTTGTTGTCTTTAAGACAGAAATCTAATAGTTCTCCCCCTCAACAATTTCGAGCTGGTTCTGGACTCTGTTAGGGAGTAGCATTCCTGATAGCTTTATATACCTCACTGGCATAGAAAATTAAAAGAACTCCTGAAAGATCTTAAGAGGAATCCACCTCCTAACTGAGTTATCTATTGTTACTTAAAATGAATGTTTTTTTCTCTTACAGAAGTTTTCAACATGGATTATGTTCTTTTTATTTTTGTCCAACAAGTCATCCTTACCCTAATAGAGTCATATATATATATATATATATATAGTTATATATATAGTTTTATATATATATATAGTTATATATATATATATATAGTTGCATTATCTAATATCTATGTGATAAGAAGTTTCAATCGTAGAGATGGATATTTCATAGGCTTTTTTTCCCTGTTTTTGGTCACACCTGGCCATGCTCAGGGTTTAGTCCTGATTCTCCATTCAGTCATTACCACTAGACACCATATGGGGATGCCAAGCATCGAACCCAGATCGGTCATGTTCAAGACAATACACGCTGGACTAATGCTCTGGCCGATACTTTCATTTAAAATATTGTCACTACTCATGAATTAAATAGTAAATAGGGTTAAGTGTCTAATTTGAAATTCTGGTTAATTTTTTTTTCAGACATAAGAATATGATAACATTCTCTGATTCATATAATGTGAATCGCAAAATATTGGCTTAAAATTTGATTTCTTGGGGCCGGAGCGATGGCCCAGCGGGTAGGGTGTTTGCCTTGCACGCGGCTGACTTGTGCCAGCCTGGGTTCGATCCACGGCATCCCATATGGTCCCCTGAGCACCGCCAGGAGTAATTCCTGAGTGCAGAGCCATGAATTAATTACCCCTGAGCACTGCTGGGTGTAACCCAAAAAGAAAAAAAATTTTGATTTCTTAATTTTTTCCTGTACTTGACCTGATAATATTAAGGTTTTTTTGATTTTTTGCTTTTTGGGTCACACCGACATTGCTCAGGAGTTAATCCTTCTTCTGCACTCAAGAAACACCCTGGCAGTGCTTGGGGGACAATATGGGATGCTGGGGTTATAACAGGTCAGCTGTGAGCAAGGAATAAACAATATCCTTTGTGCTATCGTTCCAGCTCTTCGGGTATATTTTTTAATGATTTTTCTACTAAGTAACTTATATTTGAAAACTGCTACAGTTTACATTTTATCAATTATGACTGAATGAGTGGAGCAGTGTCTGTCTGCAGCCTTCAACCTTGGGCTGCAGAGTTGGTACAAGGGTTAAGAACATTTTCTTGAATGCAGCCTATCTTAGTACAATCCAGGGCCCCTTCTATGGTTACCCAAGCCCCACCCGAAATGATGCCTGAGCACACACTCTCTAATACCTCTGAGCTCTGTGCGTTGAGTCAGAAGCTTTGTGTATATTCCCAGGAGTGTTTCAAAACCCAAAAGAAAACAGCCACCCAGGCCATTTGGGTTGTATGTGCACAGTCCAACTCATTTGCAGTTTTCAAACCAAAGATTTGCAAAGATATTGTGGGAATGTCAAGTTTCCTACCCCATCTAATTGTATGCCATTCAATAAAAGGAAGAGGTTAATAGATTCCTGTTACATGTGAATTCAGAAATAAGGCTTCCGATTCTAAGCCACACACATGGGATTTGGATGTTTCCTTGATACTGACTTTGCAGGCTATAGAATTTTTAAAAATAGCGTTGTCTCATTTAATTCAGCTGGCCTTTGCATTGTTCATGAAAGCAGTACCTTTATCCCTAAAAAAAGCTAGCAATGCTTACTCCAAACAATGATGGAAAGCTAGTAAGATGGCTCAGAGGGTCAGAGTCTGGGGTTTGCAGTTGCAGTTCTGGGTACTGACTGTGGTGCATGGAAACATGAGAGCAGTGCCTGAGACACATAGTCATCACAGAGCTACATGGTGTGTCCCTTCCTGTTGGAATACAGTTCTCAATATCTCAGGTTTTTATTGAAGTTGTCAATTCCACTCCCACAGGCAGTTAAATTATTTGAAATTCACCCATTCTAGTGCTAGTGGCTGACCTTTTGGTCACCGAACTCTTACTCCTACTCAGGTCCCTGCCTAACCCTAACCCTTTCTCTGTGATGTGCATAGTTGACCTCACTAATTTGGGGTTTTGCATTGTGTATCAAATTTTGCTTTTCTCTCTTTTTTTTTTCCTTTTTTTGGGTGACACCCGGAAATGCTCAGGGGTTTCTCCTGGCTCTGCACTCAGGAATTTCTCCTGGTGGTGCTCCGGGGACCATATGGGATGCCGAGGATTGAACCCGGGCCACCATTTACCAGCCATGTGTAAGGCAAACGCCCTACCCGCTGGACTGTCACTGCAGCCCCTTGCTTTTCCCTTTATGCCTTTCTTTTTATATATTTAGATTTTTTTCTTCATAACCAGTGATACTCAGGGATTACACTTGGCTCTGCATTCAGGAACTACTGTTGAAGTGCTCGGGGAATATATTGAATATCGGGATTGAACCCATATGGGTCGTGGTGCAAGGCAAACACCCTGCCTTCTGTGCTATGGCTTTTCCCTGCCTTTGGCATATTCTTATGTTCGAGCCTTTTGTATAGAAACAAAAGGCCGTTAAGGCTATTTATCTGAAATATTTACTCCTGAGTATCTGTCATATTTCCTATCGTTGATTTCAAAGTTCCTTATATCCAAAGAAAGGGTCCCATCACGGAAATTGGTTTGACTCACAGCCTGCCATAAGTAAGCTACCCTGCTTCAACATGGGACAGACCAAGCACCATAAAAAGGTTAAGTTAAGACCACATTCATGAGAGCCTGGAGCAATAGTCCAGTGTGTAGGGTAATAGCTTGCATGTGTCCAAACTAGGTTTGGGCCCCAGCATCCCATATGGTCCCCTGAGCACCACTTGGAGTAGTTCCTGAGTTCAGAGTCAATAGTAACCCCTGAGCATTTCTTGTGTGACCCAAGAAAGCAAAAGAAAAAAAACCATGTTCCTGAATAAATTCTGTTATAACCCAATGTATGCAACTGATTTAGGACCTTTTTCGGGCTAGGATTATAGTCTGGAATATAGGATGACATATCCCTTGAAAAATCACCCTTTAGCATAAATCCAGAGAGAGCTTTTTAAGCTTCATTCATGGTGTAGGTAAGAATTTTTCTATTACTGTGTTTATAAATGAATGGGTAGAAATAATTTTTTCTTCTTTTTTGAGTCACACCTGGCAATACTCAGGAATTACTCTTGAGTCTGCACTCAGGAATTTTATTTTGCTTTTGCCTTTTGGGTCACACCCAGCAATGCTCAGGGGTTTACTCCTTTCTGTTTGCTCAGGAATTACTCCTGGCGGTGGTCCAGGACCATATGGAATGCCAGGGATCCAGCCTGGGTTGGCCACATGTAAGGAAAATGTCCGACCAGCTGTACTATCGCCTCCGGCCCCTGCACTCAGGAATTATTCCGGCAGTCCTCGGGAGATGATGAAGCTGGGTATCAAATCCAGCTCGACCATGTAAAAGGCGAATCCTTTTGATGATGAAGCTGGTTTTCAAATCCAGCTCGACCATGTAAAAGGCGAATGCTGTGTGCTATTTCTCCGGCCCTTAGAAATAATATTAAGATGTAACTTTAATTTGATTTTTTTTTATCAGCAAAGGAAAGGGGGAAATTGTGCCTTTAGTTGGAATTTCACTTTTGTCCTAGCAGAATTATAGCCCCAGGGCTAGATTGCATCCCTGGGGCACAGTCCTGTTATACTGTCCCCACACGATAAGGACTTTTACTACTGCTCTTTGTTACAGGATTAAAGTTCTATCACCTCTCTGTAACCCCCAAATCCTTTTCTGTGCCTCTGTAACTAGTTCACTTGTATTAAAAGTCACTAATTAAAAACAAGCCTGTGGTCCTTTTCCTTTATCACTTGGGCAGAGGGTCATAAGCCCGAAACTCTACAAGACCCCTGCCTAACCTCAACTTGCTGGGGACCCCACGAAATCCCAACACATCTCTACTAATAAGTCTTGAAGTAGCACTAATAATAACGTACTAAAGGTGTCATCGGATAGAAACAAACTTTTCCTTCTCTGTCACTGCCAGAGGGATGGTAAAAGAAACAGTATTTAATCCATCACAATAATCTACTGATTTCTAGGAATCAGTGTGGTGAGGGCGGGGCATACTATAAAGAAATAGGCTCACTGACGGCATTTACCTTTTTCCAGTCAGCATTCTCCATTTTCCTGATTTTTATTATGAAAACAGGAGTTCGAGGGGCTATGGGTCAATATGCTCTCTAATTTCTCCCTCACAAGTTATTTTAGTACCTTTGATTTTTCTTGACTCGGGATCCTGTTCCAACTGGACAGAGTGGATTTCCATACCCAGGGTATGGCAGAGGACGAGTAGAACAGCAGTCTAAGTCATAATTTGGACACTTGCACTCTATTTGATTGGCCTCAATAATAGTCTGATTAGATGGCAAAATATAAGGAATAGTGTGGAGATCTCCAAGAGATCTGTGCCCGTCACTGAATTGATCACTTGAATCCCGTTATTCATAGATGTGCTGCAGTGGGTGCCAGTAATGTTTCCATTTGACCCTATCACATGACAATGTAGCCCAATGTGATCTGGTTGCTTCAGGAAAACCAAGAGCTTCAAACCATTTGCTCAGGTGCTTGACGAAGAGATCTGACCATCTTGTGGGTGGGTGGGACGTGATCTTTTGACATTCCGTGGGATCCAGTTGGTAATAGCTCTAATCCAGCAGTTGTCTCCAAATTGCATTACATGTCCAGCCCATCTGATTTTCGATGCCTTGGCAAACGAGACAGTGTCACTGACTCTGGAACAGCGACGGAGGTTGGAACTCCAGATTAATTCTCTCCCTTGAGTGAGGTGTGATATTCCAAGCATAGCTCTTTCGATTCCTCTCTGGGAGGCCTGAATAGTATTCTCATCCTGCTTTCATAGTGCCCAGGTTTCTGAGGCATATGTCAATGCAGGCAGAACGGTGGAGTCGAAGAGATGTGCCCAGTGCTGGAGGTTCTTTGTCCTTTTAGCTATTTCTGCGATGCCTTTGAAGATATTCCATGCCGCTCTCTTCCTTCTGTGCAGCTCAGAGTTAGGGTTAGGGTTAGGGTTAGGTCGTTGATCATGTTGACTTGACCTAGGAACACATAACTGCTGCATTCAGAGTTGTTGGTTCCATTAAGAGTGAATGGGGCCTCTGGAAGTAGTTCATTTCTCATGAACATAGTTTTGTTTTATCGCTTCTCTGCACCAACAATAAGCGATAAAAAGAAGACCTCAAAGACAGAAGAGCAGAAATTCTGGAAGATGCAGCAGAAGCCGGGAAAAGCATTCGAACTGCCCTCCTATCCTTCGCCAACAATAAGACCAAGATGACTGCACTCCGATGCCTTGATGGATCTATCACATCTTACAGAAAGGCTATGGAGAAGATTATCCAGGACTTCTACTCAAATCTCTTTGATAGCCACATCCACCTGCCCACATACCAAATTCCACAGGATGGATATGTCATTCCCAACGTTCTCCCTTCTGAAATCCGACATGCCATTTTCTCGGTAAAGACGGGAACAGCACCAGGCCCAGACAAAGTCAGACCCGAACACCTGAAGAATCTGCCGTCAGTACTCATCAATACACTAGCTCGGCTCTTCACACGCTACCTGTCCGAATGCAAGGTGCCCTCCCAATGGAAAACCAGCAGGACAGTTCTACTGTTCAAGAAGGGAGACATTCACGACATCGGCAACTATCGCCCCATCTGCCTGTTGTCCAACATCTACAAGCTGTTTACATGAGTCATCCTGAACAGGATTAGCAGAACACTAGATGAAGGACAACCATGCGAGCAGGCTTCCAGAAAGGATTCAGCACAATCGACCATATCCACACAGTAACCAAGCTCATTGAGGCTTGTAGGGAGTACAAGATGCTGCTCTGTCTCACGTTCATTGATTTACAGAAAGCCTTTGATTCTGTGGAGACTGAAGCAATCATCGAAGCTTTAGCCAAACAGGGTGTTCAAACCCAATACATCAAGATACTTCGTGAGCTGTATTACGGATTCACCACCAGGATCTCACCATTCTACAAAGAAGTGATCATTAATGTGAAAAGAGGGGTTCGACAGGGTGATACCATTTCACAAAAAACTCTTCAGTGCCACCCCTTGAGAACATCATGCGACAATTAGAATGGGAATGAGTGTGAGTGAAGATAGATGGTCGGCAACTACACCACCTCCCCTTCGCTGATGACATCATTCTAATAACACCAAACATTAGCCAAGCAGCACAAATGCTGGCTGACTTTGACCAAGAATGTGGAAAGATAGGTCTACAGCTGAATCTAAAGAAAACCATGTTCATGAAGAATGAACTAGTTCCTGAGGCCCCATTCACTCTCAATGAAACAAACATCTCTGAATGCAGCAGTTATGTATACCTAGGTCGAGAAATCAACATGAGGAACCACCTAAAACCTGAGCTGCACAGGAGGAAGAGAGCGGCATGGAATGCCTTCAAAGGCATCGAAGAAATAGCTAAAAGGACAAAGAACCTTCGGCTCCGGACACATCTCTTTGACTCCACCGTTCTCCCTGCATTAACATACGCCACAGAGACCTGGGCCCTACGAAAGCAGGATGAGAATGCTATTCGGGTCTCCTAGAGAGGCATCGAAAGAGCTATGCTTGAATATCACGCCTCACTCAAGTGAGAGAAGGAATCCGGAGTTCTGACCTCCGTCGCTATTCTAGAATCAGGGATGCTGTCTCGTTTGCCAAGGCATCGAAAATCAGATGGGCTAGATATGTAATGAGATTTGGAGACAACCGCTGGACTAGAGCCATTACCGACTGGATCCCACGGGATGTCAAAAGATCACGTGGCTGCCCACCTACAAGATGGTCAGACTTCCTTGTAAAGACCCTGAAGGAAAGTTTTGAGGCTCTTCATATTCCTGAATCAACCAGATGCCATTGGGCTACATTGGCACGTTATAAGGTCCAATGGAAATGTTACTGGTGCCCGCTCCACCAAATCGATGAATAATGGGATTCAAGTGATCAAGTGATAGTTTTGTTGAGATTCAGCTGTAGACCTATCTTTCCACATTCTCGAAGTCAGTCAGCATTTGTGCCGCTTGGCTAATGTTTGGTATTATTAGAACTATGTCATCAATGAGCGTAGGTGGTATAGTTGCCATCTATCTTCACTCCCATTTCTTCCCATTCTAATTGTCTCATGATGTTTGTTCTCAAGGGTGGTGCTGAAGAGTTTTGGCGAAATGGTATCACCCTACTGAACCCCTATTTTGACATCAATGATCACTTCCTTGTAGAATGGTGAGATCCTGGTGGTGAATCTGTAATACAGCTCACGAAGGAACTTGAATAGATATCTGAGTAGATTCGGGATAATAAAAGGTTGTGAATTTCATGATTGCCTGCCAGGGCTTTCACATATGAAATGTTGCTGTCTGTTTTATTCACTCTGGTGCCTAATTATCCTAATCTTTTCAGCTAGACTCACACTCAAGGGCTTTAGGACATTTTGAAGATATATCTTTGTATTGGGATTTCTCTAGGTGAGATTCTTCCTGGAAAGAAAGCAGAAATTGAGCAATTTCAAGGTAGTATGGTGGGGCAGTATTGTGCCTTCAGACACCAGCCTTTTGTGTTGAAAGATCCTGTAAACTACATATCCTGTCTCTCAGTTGGGAGCCACTGGTGTCCCCAACAATACCCGAAATGAGTTCCCTTGTACCTTTGAAGTCAGCAGGAAATGGATGAAAACTCAGGAATCTGGCACACTATCACAGGTTCTGATATATAATCTGAGAGCAGGCTAAATCCCGCACTTTGGGTTCCCGGCTGGGCCCTGGCCACGTGCATGCCAAGATTGCTGCCACTATGTGTTGAG
>JAJIBD010016750.1:0-21057 GCA_021461705.1 Cryptotis parvus | reverse complement strand
TAGTTTAACATGTGTTATATAACATCCCACCACCTGCTTAGTAGTGTGGACAGCTCTTTGCAGTTTTAAATAATAATGTTCTGCATTTCAAGTTGAAACATTTTTCTCAGCTTAAAAAGTCATTTTTCACATCTGAGTAGGTGTTTTTTGTTTCTTGTTTTGGGGGCCACACCCACAATGTTTGGGACTTACTTTTGACTCTGTGATCAGGGATCTTTCCTGTTGAGCCTTAGGAGATCATAGGTGGGTGCCAGGGATTGAACCGAGGTTGACTGCATGCTAGGCAAACACTCTACTCACTGTACTAACTCTCCAGCTCTGAGTAGGTGTTTTAGTACTTCTGACAGTGAGGCAGTTCATAAGAGATTTTGTGTTTTTTTTTACTAGTTTCTGTGTTGGGACAAACATATGAATATCATGTTTTTTCCCCATCCCTGCTCCCTTTCACTAATATTAGAAATATAGCTCATAAAGTTGCGCAGTGGTTGCCATTATAAAGTAGGTTAATCATCCTATTTTCAGTATTTAGTTCCCTTTCTCCTCTCCCCTCTGATTTGAGACCAGTGATAATGTTCCTGTGTAGCCTCCATTTGGATTCTTTTTCTTGACCTCTTCTCTCACCAGATCTCAATTATTTTTGTTTGCTTCTTTTTTTTTTTAAGTACCCAACAATTTTTTTGTGAGTTTTCTTGTTTTGTTTTGTTTTTCAGTTTGGGGCCACACCCAGCTGTGCTCATGGTTTACTCCTGACAGTTCTCAGGGACCACTCTGTGGGACTCAGGGGACCATTTGTAATACTGGGGGTTGAACCCAGGTCATATGTGTGTGCAAGGCAAGCATCTTACCTGCTGAAAGCACCTTGCCTGCTATACTATCTTCCCCAGTCCTAACTTAATTAGTATAATTGACAGGACTGAAAATCGTATTCTAATTTCCCCTGGGTCTTCAACTTGATCTTTCACTTGTCCTAGTTCAGGAACCAAAGATAGTTCAACAGGCTGAGCACATGCTTTCCATGCTGAAGGTTTGGATTCCATCATCCTCAGCACCAAATGAGCACAATCAGAAATTACCCTCGAGTACTGTGCCAGGAATAGCCTGTGAGCATCTCTGGGTTTGGTTGTAATAATAAAAGCAAAAATCCAACAAACATACTTGTCAGGGATGCCGCTGGGGTCCCCGACAGTGTCAGGACAGAAGTTCTCTTCTACCTCCGAGGACGCGGGGGTGTGGGGGTGGGGGACAGATGAAAACTCACAAGTCCGCGCAGTTCCACAAAGGCTTTAATAGTACAAAAGCTCTTCCACAACAATCCAATATAATGAAAGAACTCTAGCTCTGGTCCAAACTTAGACCATACAAAAGAGTCTAAGTCTCCCACCAAAGAGAGAGGGATCTCACCCGAGAGGAGTCCTACCCCCAAAGAAGGAGCAAAAGGCCAAGGAGCAAAAAGCCAAAAGCAAAGGGGCCTCAAGTCAGTCCCCTTATATACACCAAAGTACTCCAACAGGGAGGTGTCAACAAAGATTGTAGAAGGGTGGTGCCACACCCTATTACAGGTATAAACAAAGGTTAAGCCAGGGACTAATCCCTTCTTCTGAGATTATCTCTTATGTAAAACACTGGAGAGAGAGAAAGAGAGAGAGCTGGTATAAAGTAATACATCTTAATTTCATGAGCTTCATGAACCTAGATGGTATACACAAGGTCCTTCTTATTTATTATCTGCACCAGGGTGATTCTGAGTATCTTGTTCTTGTGTACTGAAAGGGTCACTCTCGCCTGCTTAGAGCAAACTAGTATGATCCTTCCCATAGTCTTCCTATAGTCTCAATGTTGCCAGGGTGGTAGTCTCCTGGTAAATTCTAACTGTCCCACGCTGGGTGCTGTGGATATAAAGAGGAGCTGTGCCCAATCTAGAAAACATAGAAGTCTTAGTAGATGTATAAGTCAGAAGTTATTCAGAGTCAAGGTGACTTCTGTAACTGCCACACCCTCTAGCAGTGTTTACATAGAAGAGAGATCTCATTAGAATGAACCTTGGCTTAAGTAGATTAAGCTGTGAGTGGGCAAAACAGCAAAGCTGCCAAACTAGCTAAATCTGTCATCCAACACATACTCTTTGTTTAGGCCTGTCCCACTCCTTCTCCACACCCCCCATCACCCTTTTCTCTTTGGCCTTAAATCTGTTGGACTCACACAACTCATTTATATCACGTTTGCCTCTTGCTTCAGAGAACACAGATTTGGGCTCATCACGAGGAAGATCTAAATAAGAACCTTCAAAATGAGAAGATTACATTGGGAACAGAACATTTTCTTTATCATGATCCTACAGTTCTTTCATTTTTATCATTATTGTATTTTTTTTTTTTTTTTTGGTTAAGCTATCAGGATCTGGCTCAGTTAACTTTGGTTTATTGCTATGAAGATGATATAACCAATGAAGGTTTAGTGGTCCTCCTCTGGTACAGTGATTAAGAATCTGGGTTGTGCAGGCCACATACCTGAGTTTGAATCCTAGGTCTGTTAGCTAATAGTTATGTAAATTTTTTTCTCTTTTTGCTTTTTGGGTCACACCTGGCCAAGCTCAGGGGTTCCTCCTGGCTCTGCACGCAGTAATGGGATGCTGGGGATTGAACCCAGGGTTGGCCACATGCAAGACAAATGCCCTACTCTCTGTACTATCACTCCGGCCCTCAGTCTTAAAGGAGTGAATTAAGGAACATTTCCAACCATTTCCACTTGATTTTTTCTGCTGTAAAAATGAGTTTATGTTTTCTAAGAAGGCAGTGAAAGACAATATTTAAGAAATTTGATAGAATTGTTATTTCTTATTTTCATACTTTATTTCGAATAAGAAAGATCCAGGGCTGGAGAGATTTAGTATAGTGTAAGGCTCTTACCTTGCACACAGCCAACATGGGTTCGATCCCTGGCATCCCATACAGACCCCCTGAGCACCGCCAGGAGTAATTCCAGAGCTCAGAGCTAGGAGTAACCTCTAAGCATCACCAGGTGTGGCCCCAAAAAGCTGCACACACCAAAAAAGAAAAAGCTACAAAGGCACTTGAAAGTTTTAAAAATCTTTTTGTTCCTCTTCCTTTAAACACCTTGATTTACAAAGTTGTTGATGATGCATTTGTTATAGGCATTCACTATTCGGCCACCAGTCCCACCACCAGTGTGGCCTTGTCTCCACCATTTGTTCTCATTTTCCCAGTTGTTCCCAGACTGCCCCCCTTAGCAGGCACAAAATAATTTATTTTATATTGCTGGTTATAACTGAATGAGAAGCACTTAGATTTGCTAGTATTACTACCCTGGATATTTAGCTTTGGAAGAGTTTTAATGCTCTGATTTATTCTTTTATTTGTTTTTGAGCCAAGGTTACTCCTGGCTTTGCACCAAACACAATTCCTGGCACTGTTAGGAGGATCATCCAAACTCCATAGTTCCTCAGAGCTCCATCTAAGAGAAAACCTGATCTTCCCCCTTTAAGTTTCATCAGCAAATGCTCGAGATGAGAGCTTTCTATGAGACTATACCACCTACACGGCAGAGCCTGGCAAGCGACCGTGTTTTATTTACTTGTTATGCCAAAAACTAGTAACAATTATGGACCTCAGTTCCGTGACCTGAAGAATGGTTTGGGGCTCCTCCTGTCCTTGGAGCTAGCAGATGCCCTTGGGTTACACTTGCTTGTGACAGGACTTATGGAGCTGTTACTAGTGTCCACTCGAGCAAATCGATGAACAATGGGAAGACAGTGACAGTGACAGTTAGGAGGATCATATGGTGCTGGGGATCAGACTTGAGTCAGCTGCACCTCCGTTAGCTGTATGCAAGGCAAATACATACTAGTCAGTCTAACCTGGACCTTTCTAAAGTTCTTGCTCTAAATAAAAAAATTAACAGAAATTAAAAACAGACAAATTTAAACCTTTTTTTTTTTTTTGCTCATATTGAATACAACTTGGGTAGCTTGCCAGACTCTGCGAGGCTCTGTGTTCATCCCAGGGGGCCCAGTTTTTTTTTTCTTTTTCTTTTTTTGGGGGGTCACACCCAGCAATGCTCAGGGGTTTCTCCTGGCTCAGCACTCAGGAATTACTCCTGGCAGTGCTTGGGGTACCATATGGGATGCCGAGGATTGAACCCAGGCCGGCACAGGACGGCCATGTGCAAAGCAAACGCCCCTACCTGCTGTGCTATCACTCTGGTCCCGGGCCCAGTTTTTTCTGTCAGATTATCAACCATCCAGGGCCCACAGGGCAGAGCCTTGGGTATAGACACGCCTGTCTGCTACCTGCCAACGTAGCCGGGCACTGCAGTCACACCTACAACACCTTGAGGGACAGGAAGTTATTTATACTCTAGTTTTAAACATGCAGTATTGCAGCATCAATCCCACCACAAGTGTCAACTTCACTCTAATGTTCCCCAGTTCCCTCCCATTTCCTCTCCTCCAGCCTGCCCTCTTGACAGGCACCTTTCTAGTTTGGTTGTTCAAGTTTAGGTCTCTTAATTTCAGTCTCTCTGTGGTTTGGATATTTGACTCTCATTCCTTAACACCACCTTTGTACCTGATTCTCCTGTCCTGGCCCCTGTTGCTTCTCATCTGTCTCTTCCACTCCACTCCACTCGTTTTTCCCTTCTCCCTATACTCTGGGAAGCACTTGACACTTAAAAAAAGTTATTGGTCAAATTATATTTTACTAAAAATATTAGATCATGGCACCAGGTGATAATACATGGTTAGGCATGTACCCAGCCCAGATTCAATCCTTAGTACCACATGGCCACTGGAGTATCACTGAGTGTGGCCCTAGAGGCCTCTGAGTATCTCTGGGTATTCCCCCACGGTGCCCAGCATCAGGGCCCAATCAGTACTGCTTCCTCAGGTCCAAGCAGTGAACCGCTGGCCAGTTGGCCAAGTAGCACACCAAGTGTCTCCTAGAGCTCCTTGAGCACTTCGTGAGGGCCTCACCTCAAAAAAAAAAGTGTTTTGGGCCCTGCCCTTTCCTCCACCTCCATGCCAGTTACCCTGGAAGAGAGAGAGCCCACCACCGACAGACCCACAGGTCTCCTTGGCGCGGCTGAGTAGCGGCCGCATAATATTTCTAGAGGATGCTGATTTTAGCATAAGGTTCTTCCCAACAGTTCTATACAGGTTCTAACTGATACCAGTAAGCCTAGCAAGAAGACAGAACAAACCACACATCATGCAGTCAGTCATTCTCAATGTCCAGACTCCATAGTTCCTCAGAGCTCCATCCAAGAGAAAAACCTGATCTTCCCCTTTAAGTTTCATCAGTAAATGCTCGAGTTGAGAGCCTTCTACTGAGACTATACCACCTACACAGTAAAGCCTGACAAGCTACCCGTGTTTTATTTACTTGTTATGCCAAAAACTAGTAACAATTATGGACCTCGGTTCTATGACCTGAAGAATGGTTTCAGGCTCCTCCTGTCCCTGGAGCAAGTAGATGCCCTTGGGTTACACTTGCTTGTGACAGGACTGATGGAGGTGTTACTAGTGTCCACTTGAGCAAATCTATGAACAATGGGAAGACAGTGTTACAGTGATACAGTTGATAAAAATGGAAATGAGGGGAGAGGATTCCAAAAGACAACAAGCAAGAGCAATAACACAGTCACCTTTAAACAGCTTTTCTATACTGCCTCATTCTAATCGCTGTTTCTTTCCTTCACTAGACATGATAGGAAGTTGCTTTATGATGTGGGCAAATAGAATAAACTAAAACAAGTGTGTGCAGTTTATACACACACACACACACACTTTTTTTTTTGCACTTACATTTGGAAGAAGCCTGAACAGAATAATGAGATCTTTCCCTTTCCGGGACTTGGCCACACAAGCAGAACAGATGTTTGGGTTTAGCCCTCAGACTTTCTGAGTTAAAGTCTGGTGGTCTTGAGGCCGGAGTGATAGTCCAGCGGGTAGGGTGTTTGCCTTGCACATGGCCTTCCACATGGCCCATGCTGGCCCAGGTTCGATCCCCAGCATTCCATATGGTCCCCCGAGCACCATCAGAAGTAATTCCTGAGTGCAGAGCCAGGAGAGACCCCTGAGCATTGCCGGGTGTGACCCCCCCAAAAAAAAAAATAAATTCTGGTCTTCTAATTTTTCTTAAGGATCTTAAATAATAAAGCATAAAGCCGTAAAAGACTATACTAGAACCCTGTATTGTGATTTTTTTTTAAAAAAATTTTTTTTTAATCCTCACATTTTTCATGCTTTGTATTTCCATTTCTTTGCTGACTCTTTGGCTCCTATTTTATGACTGAGGAGATTTAAAAATGCATAGTTAGAGCTAGAAAGATCCAACTGTGCTCAGGGTTTACTATTGACTCTATATTCAGAAATCATTCCTGATGGTGCTTGGAGGATCATAGGCAGTGCCCAGGATTAAGCCAGGAGAGTAAACTATATGCAGGACAAGAACCTGAACGCCCCTGTTCTATCTCTCGGACCTCATAATTACATAAGGTGTTAAGCTGTGATACTGTTGTATATTGGAGTATTGATTTATTATGCAAATTTTATAGTTAAAATGACTATGACATCTTTTTTGGGGGGGCTTTTTGGGTCACGCCCTGCAATGCTCAAGGGTTATTCCTGGCTCTTTGCTCAGGAATTACTCCTGGCGGTGCTCAGGGGACCATATGGGATACCAGGGGCTTGAACCGGGATCGCCCGCTTGCAAGGCAAATGCCCTATCTGCTGTGCTATCGCTCCGACCCCTGACATTCTTTTTTGGTTTGCACTTTGCAAAAAGAAACATTTGCACTGATTTTCTTGCTTGGTAAATTATGAGAGTATAAGTTAAAGTCAGGAATACATTTTCTTTTGGAGCAGTCACTTATATTATGTACCAGCTTATTTTTGGAACATTAATTTGAATTAGTCTAACTTACTTAGCATCTGAAGACAAGATAATTTTTATCTGTGAAGCAAAGTACTGTAGTGTTGTGTTCAGATAATTAAAGTTCACCAAAATGGGTAGCTTAGAGAACAACTTAATAGCTTCCTCTAAAAATAACCCATTCACAGTTGATAGGTAGCATTTTAGTTGCTTAACAATGTGTACAGTATATGGTGCTTGTGCATAGATACATACTTTATTATTCATAAATATATTGAGCCTTTGCTGTGAAATGTAATGACGGGTCCAGAGTGGATTTGAAGAGAACCTAACATACCAGAAATTTCTAATTTTATTTTTCTCTTTCGGTTTTGTGCCATCCCTGGCATACCTGACAGTGCTCAGGGGTTACTCCTGGCTCTGCAGTCAAGAATCACTCCTAGTGTGCTCAGGGGACTGTATGGGATACTGCAGGGGACTGTATAGGATACTGGGGAATCAAACCTGGTTCAGCCATGTACAAGGCATGTACCCTATCCACTGTACTATCATTCTGGCCCCCAATTTTTTTGGACGGTCACACTTGGCAATGCTCAGAGGTTAATCCTGGCTCTGCACTCAGGAATTACTTCTGGCAGTGCTTGGATATAATAGGGGATGCCAGGGATTGAACCTGGGTTGACCATGTGCAGGGCAAATGCCCTACCTGCTGTACTATTTCTCTGGCCCCTGACCCCCAAATTTTAAATTTTTATTAGTCTCAGTGTATTCAATATGCCAAAAACAGTAACAATAATGGACTTCATTCCCAACAAATGGAGACGATACTGGCGCCCGCTTGAGCAAATCAATGAACGACGGGAAGACAAGTGATACAAGTGATCAGTCTCAGAAATGACTAAAGCTGGGTATTCTAATTATACTGCCATTATTCAAATCTGGAATATCTCCCATGGAATTGTCAATATGAGCATATAAACCATGAATATCAACCCTATAATTTTGTAGTACAGCTCAATTTTTTATTTCATCTTTTCAAATAGTTTTTTGTCATTTATTTTACAAAGTTGTTGATGATTTATTACATTTAGTAATGCAACACCAATCCCACTACCATTGCACCTTCCCACCATCATTATTTCCAATTTTCCCAACCACCCCTTAATCCTGCCCCTATAACAGACCCTTACTAGTTTATTTTATATTGTTTGTTATAAATAATTTGCTAAAAATCATCAAAATAATTTTCCTTTTATTTTGATAAAAGGAAAATTTTATCAAAATTTAGTTAGTGACGATTGTTAGTGAAGTTAGTGAAAGTTAGTGAAGATTGTTGCATCTCACCTTAGAGCCATTATGCCGTTGCATAAGAGATTACTAACATGTGGTTGCATGTTAACTATGTAACCTTGTGTTGGTTACATGGATAAGCCTTGCGTGTTTATATTTTGTTAATTGAGGTTGTTGCCTTCTTTTACATCCCATTCAAAGAGATGTCATGTGGCTGCAAATGCTACCTTTTGCCCCAGGAATTTCAGTTTTTTAACGGGGTGATAAAACTAGAGTTAAATTTTTAACCGGGTGGAGGCTTTGTGGCATGTGTGATTGCCAGACCTTCCAGAAAAACAGGGAGATGAGGGTGAGGAGTAGCCCATCCCGTGCTATCTGAATGCCAGAAATTTCAGGCACAAAACCAACATGCCTGAGTTTTTCAACGGATTAATTTTTGGGTGAGGCTCATCCTGAGCAGTGGAGTCCAGCCTTGAGCATAGCCACGATTTTGGTACCAGGAAATTTTCGACTGTTGGGACTTTGAGTGGTTGAGCCCAGCACCTGCCCCACTCCAGGGTGCCCTGATGACTCAGCCTGGCACGGGGTCCAGAAGCATCTCTTGAAATACAATTTTTTTTTTTTTTTTTTTGCTTTTTGGGTCACACCCGGCAATGCTCAGGGGTTACTCCTGGCTCTGCACTCAGGAATTACTCCTGGCGGTGCTCGGGGACCATATGGGATGCCGGGGATTGAACCGGGCCAGCGCAGGCCGGCCGCGCAAGGCAAACGCCCTACCCGCTGGGCTATCTCTCCGGCCCCCTTGAAATACAATTTTATAAAATAAAATACACCAGGTGAAAAAGCACTACCTTTCTCTGTTATAAATGTTATATAACATGGAGAAATATAGAAAGCCATTGATAAATGTTTAATAATAATTGTAAATAGCTGATTTTAAGGAAATGACACTTATACATTAGTGTCATCAATAACTAGAGAATATGATAAAGAGGTTGCACATATACGTTGCATGTAGAGACCCCAAGTTTTTTTTTTTTTTTTTTTTGCTTTTTGGGTCACACCCGCGATGCTCAGGGGTTACTCCTGGCTCTGCACTCAGGAATTACTCCTGGAAGTGCTCAGGGGACCATATGGGACGCCGGGAATCGAACCCAGGCCGGCACAGGCCGGCTGTGTGCAAGGCAACGCCCTATCGGCTGGGCTATCGCTCCCGGCCCAAGAGACCCCAAGTTTTAATCCCAGAACCACATGTTCCTTCCCACCAAACTGTGTGGTCCTTGTGTCCCAAGCAGCATCACATACTGGAGCTGAAAACCAAACTTTCTTTTTTTTTTTTTTTTTTTTTGCTTTTTGGGTCACACCCGGCGATGCTCAGGGGTTACTCCTGGCTCTGCACTCAGGAATCACTCCTGGCGTTGCTCAGGGGACCATATGGGATGCCGGGATCGAACCCGGCCGGCATGGGCCAGCCGCGTGCAAGGCAAACGCCCTACCCGCTGGGCTATCGCCCGGCCCCTTGAAAACCAAACTTTCAAACCTGCATAGAATGACTGTCAGCTGTATAACTGTACCTTTTGGAAGAACCATTTGTTCTTCCAAATGGTCTTTCATCGCTCCTCAAACTTGACCATGTCTTGTTGCCAGGCCTTAGGTTTAAGAGCAGGATCTCTGAAGACATTGTTGATAATGGATTTGTCCAAGAAGATGTTTATAGAGAATCTTACCTTATGAAGTGATTATAGTTATAAAAAATTTTTTATATTAAAATTCTAGGATGTGCTCTGCCACTTTTTGCTTTTTTGAGCCATACCCAGCTATGCTCAGAGGTTACTTCTGGCTCTACACTCTGGAACTACTCCTGGCTTTGCTCACGGGACCATATGGGATGCCGGGATTAAACCCATGTCAGCCACGTGCTAGGCAAACACCCTACCTGCTGTGTTATCGCCTCCGGCCCCCTCTGCTCCACCGCTTGAGCTAGCTCTCTGTCTTCCATTTTTGATCATTTGTATTGCCGTCTTTCACTTGGTGTCTCTTCAGTCTCTAGTACTAGTTACAATGTTAGATTTTTTTTTCCATTTCTAGAAGTTCAGTGTGATTCCTGGGGATCAAATACAGAACCTTAACATAGAAAACAAGTGCTCTACTACTGAACCACATTTCAGATCCCTCAATATAATTCTTACTACCTTCCTTTTTTTTTTTTTTTTTTTTTTTTTTTTTTTGCTTCTATTGCACATAGTTATCTCAACCTTTTCTCCCTCTACCCTTTTTTTTTTTTTTTTTCGGTTTTGGAGTCAAAACCAGCAGTGTTCAGGAATTACGCCTGGTGGTACTTGGGGGACCATATGGTGAACTGGGGATCAAACCCAGGTCAGCTCTGTGCAGAGTAAGCACTTAACCTCTTTTTTTTTTTTTTTTTTTTTTGCTTTTTGGGTCACACCCGCAATGCTCAGGGGGCTACTCCTGGCTCTGCATTCAGGAATTACTCCTGGCATGGGCGGCGCTCTGGGGACCATATGGGATGGCGGGATTGAACCCAGGCCGGCATAAGCCGGCCGTGTGCAAGGCAAATGCCCTACCCGCTGGGCTATCGCCCGGCCCAAGCACTTAACCTCTTGTGCTAGCTCGTCAACCCCTCCTCAACCTTTTTGACTGTGTGTGTATGTGCATGCGCGCACACACACATACAAGTTCACTACTGCTTTTATTTCTTTATTTCATTTTTTGATTTTTTGGGTCCTGGCTCTTCACTCAGGAATTATTATTGGTGGTACTTGGGGGACCATATGGGATGCCGGGATTGAACCCAGGTCGGCCGCATGCGCAGGCAAACGCCCTACCCACTGTGCTGTCGTCCCGGCCCCACAGCACTGTTTTTAATATCAAGAATAACTCCTGGCAGGACTTTGGGGACCATATGGAATTGAATAAGGGATTGATTACAGGCCGGCTGCATATAAGACTAGTACCCTGCCTAATCCTAGAGTATAATTTTTCAAATGTTCTTGTCTACTGTAATTTTCAGGCCTTTTATTGGTTTAACTTTAGAGTTACCTGTTAACTTTTGGGTCTTTTTATTGACTTTTCGTTGTAAACCACATTTTTCTGCTTTTTTTGGGGGGTTATCGGTATGTTTTGATCAAATGCACGACTGTGAATTTTTACATTATTGAACGCTCATGGTTTGGTTTTTATTTTCTTTTTAAATATTTTGGTCTGCTTGTCCTTGAATGCATTTATGTCAACTTAGACTGTTCGGTTGTCTTCAAACTTGCTTTTAAACATTTTAAGATAGTTCCAGAATAGACTTAGTTAGATATTAAATTGGTCTCAGACTATCTTTCTGAGGATCCAATCCACGTGTTAGTCTTTCTACTCTTAACTACATAGGAACTAGTTTCACCTTGGAATTTCATTATGTAGTGTTCTGATCCTTATTCAGCTGATGATTGAAAGAGAATCCTTTGCAGAGCTCTCCAACCTTCTGGAAGTTTTTTTCTCCTTCATTAAGTAACTTGTTTTTCAAATTCTACTGACCTGAACTCTCCAAACATTAGTTCTGCCTTCAGCCCAGGGAGATTATCAGCTTCCGTTTGGTTTCCTTTTTTTTGCATTGCTGTCTGAAACATCCAGGCACTAAGGAGTTGGAACTGTTGGATTATATATTATTGGATTATTTATCGGATTATACACTGTTGGATGTTAAATAACTCTAGTTTCATATATTTCTTCTGGTTAATTTTAGTTGTTTAAGTAGGTGAGTGAATTAGTTCCTTTTATCATAACTGGAAGCAAAAGCCTGTGATGGTATTTAGAACTTTTAGGAACTCATTAAAAAACTTGAGTTATTCCCTTATTTTAAGCAGTCTTGCATTATGTAACCTACACTTTATTCACCACCACCACACACAAAGTGGAATAGGGAGGAATGTTTAGACAAAAGACAACTTAATCCTTGGTTTGGTTTAGGGGGCCATACCCAGCATTGCTTAGAGATTACTCAGTGCTGGGGGTGGGGGAGGTTCCGTCAGTGCTTAGGGAACTATGTCTAACTGACACTTTATCCCAGACCTTCTTGCAAAACGTGTGCTCTAGCCTGTGCAATCTGGTTCCTGAAATTATGGGTAAAATCACTCATGATTCCATCATCCTCACCTGTTTATAAATCGCTTTCTGGATTGACTTTATTTTGAAACCTAGATGCCCTTGAGCTCTACTGGCATGAGACAGGACATATGGAGACGTTACTGGGGCCCGCCGAGTAAATCGATGATGAACGGGAAGACAGTGATACAGTGACAGTGATATGTACTTAATGTAATATTCATACTTAGTTGAATGACTGCACAGTAGCCTATTGCGTTAATATTCCATTATTATTTTTTAAACTTTACTTAAACATCGCGATTTACAAAGTTGTTCGCAGTACAGTTGTTTCAAGTATTCAATATTCCAACACCAGTCCCACCACCAGTGTGTACTTACTGCCACCAGATACCCTCGTTTCCCACCCACCCTCCCCATAACTGCTCTCTTAGCAGACACTAATTATATTGCTTATTCCAACATATGTATTGGAATGGTATTGATAAATTCATACCTTTTACTGAGTTGTTACATGTGAAATGAACCATCTGTTACTGCTTTCACTTATTAAACGCAGTGGGCTTCTCATTTTTTTTTCATAAAGATGTTTATGCTAATTTCGTATATATTCAATACTCAACCCCAAACCCACTACTTTTGCAACTACAGACAACAGTTACTTCAAATGTTTTGCAACCACTATTTGAACTGGTCCTAAGTAGACACTGAATAATTTATTTTATATTGCTTGTTGAGCTAATTTGCTAAATATAGTCGAGAAATTCACAGTTGTTCCTATGTCCCCAAGACCTTGTCTTGAAGATTTCAAACTCAGGTTTAAATTTAAAAATCTTGGGTTCTCTAGAATTCATTGCGAACAGTTCAGGAGTGTAGGACTATAGCATTGCCAATGCTGTCTTTTTCACAGCACTGTGCCTCACCATAAATGTGAGCTTCTGTGGTTGGACACCTAGCCTGATGGTTCAGGTACAGTGCACACCTGCAAATAGCTAGCCACTTGACCACTCCTGGTGGTATAAAACTCTGGAAGAGTGTTTTGTTTTCAACAGAGACACCATGCTGGAAACTCAAAAAGCCTTGGAAATACTCAAGCAGCAGAATTCTGGAACTTCTGATGGACAGGCTACTTGGATCTCGTAGCACCTCCTACGAGGAAGAATGTAACTGGTGAAGGCCAGCTGTTCCCATAGATGACCTGGTTGTTTTCCTCTGTACATTTGCTTTTCCCTTCCCTTTTACCCTAGTTCCAGCTGATTATTTTTCAAAGTAGTGCTTCTCTAGACTTAATTGCCCACTTTTTTTTTTTTTTTTTTTTTTTTTGCTTTTTGGGTCACACCCGGCAATGCTTAGGGGTTACTCCTGGCTCTGCACTCAGGAATTACTCCTGGCGGTGCTCAGGGGACCACATGGGATGCCGGGATTGAACCCGGGCTGGCGCAGGCCGGCTGTGTGCAAGGCAAACGCCCTACCCGCTGGGCTATCGCTCCGCCCAAGAAATTATTATTATTATTATTATTATTATTATTATTATTATTATTATTTTGCTTTTTTGGGGTCACACCCAGCAATGCTCAGGGGTTTCTTCTGGCTCTACACTCAGGAATTACTCCTGGTGGTGCTCAGGGGACCATATGGGATGCCGGGATCGAACCCAGGCCTGCATGGGCCTGCCGCGTGGAAGGCAAACTCCCTACCTGCTGGACTATCGCCCAGCCCTGTTTTTTCTTTTCTTTTGTTTTCTTTTTTTTTTTTGCTTTTTTTCTTTCTTTTTTTTCTTTCTTTTTTTTTTTTTTTTTTTGGGTCACACCTGGCAATGCTCAGGGGTTTCTCCTGGCTCTGCACTCAGAAATTACTCCTGGCGGTGCTCAGGGGACCATATGGGATGCTGGGGATCGGGCATGGGCCGGCGCAAGGCAAACGCCCCTACCTGCTGGACCATCACTCCGCCCCTGCGCCTTTTTTTTTTTTTTTAATGTAACATGGTATACTGATAATCATATGTTTTGGGCATATACTGTTACTGTATACACCCACATCCAAAGTGGTAATATCTTTCTACCACTGTCTGTAGGTCCATGGCCTCCCCTCATTCCCCCACTTGGTAAATATAGTTTTCTTGGCACAGTCTTAGGTTTTGGTTTCATTGGTTATTGTCTGTTCCCCTGCTTGGTTTTCTTACATTCCACATCAATGAGATTATCTGGTATTTGTCTTTCTCCTTAAGACTTACTTTACTGTACATGACCCCTTAGTTTCAGTCAAATTATAGTAAAGTGCAAAATTTCATCTTATAATTGAGTGGTATTTTATTGTATGCATATGTGTGTATACTAGTTTTCAATCCACTCATCTTGTGTGACTCCAAAACTTCATCGATGTTTATGTCTATGTATGTATATATAGTGTCATTTACAGATAGTGATAATTTGACATCTTTCCCACCATGATTTATTTTATTTTATTTTATTTTGCTTTTTGGGTCACACCCGGCAATGCTCAGGGGTTTCTCCTGGCTCTGCACTCAGGAATCACTCCTGGTGGTGCTTGGGGACCATATGGGATGCCGGGAATTGAACCCTGGCTGGCATGGGCCGGCTGCGTGCAAGGCAAACACCCTACCTCCTAGGCTATCGCCCGCCCCACCGTGATTTTTTTTTTTTTTTTTTTTTTTTTTTGTTTTTTTGGGTCACACCCGGCTACGCTCAGGGGTTACTCCTAGCTCTGCACTCAGGAATTACTCCTGGCGATGCTCGGGGACCATATGGGATGCCGGGATCGAACCCGGGCCGACATGGGCCGGCCGCGTGCAAGGCAAACGCCCTACCCGCTGGGCTATCGCTCCGCCCCCGTGATTTATTTTTATTACTTTTTCTTTCCTAAGTGGTGACAAGGGTTTCCAGTACTATGTTGAATAATAGTAATGAGCAAGGAAATTTTGCATTATGTCTGATCTTGGACTTTTCATTTTCACCATTGTGTATGTTGGCTGTGGATATAATCTCATCTTTGGGGAGGGGGGAGTTTAGGCCACCCCCAGTGTTGCTTAGTGGTTACTCCTGGCTCTGTGGTGAGGGATCCAATCTGGCTTGCCTGTATGCAAGGCAAATGCTTTACCCACTGTGCTGCTGTGAACCCTCATCTTTTTGGCAACTTATACTCCGTTATGTAGCCCCTGTCCCATCTTTTTAATCCTCTCCTTATACCCTTTTTTAATCTTAAAGCTACCATGGTCATCCTTGTATTTTGGAAGGACTTTACTGTGTTAGAGGCTTTGTATGTTGTCATTTTTCTCTTTCCTTCATTAAGTTGCAGGCTTTGTAAGAGAAGGATCACTACTTGGTTTTGCCACCAATTCTAACATGAAGTACCCATATGGGAAGCTTATTAACAAGTACAGCTTGAAAGCCACCACAGTTCTGGCGTCAATTCTCACGTTGTTTTGGTAACTCTTTCAAAACAGGAAATGAAGTCAGTTTAGCATGACTTGTTCATGATTGACTCATGCTGATTCCCTTTTCTTCCTTTAGGTGATCACAAAACATTTGTTCAGTGATCTACTCCAGGATTTTGTGGATTTCTAATTCCGCATTTACTGATAAAATGTTTTTGAAATTTGTTCCGCCCACAGTCCCAGGAGGAGCACTGTTCCCTTTTTTGTTTTGTTTTTAAATTGTGTTTGCACATGTGCACACCAGGGATCGAGCCCAGTACTACATGTATGTAAAACATGGTCTGTCACTGAGTTTCATCCTGTCCCAGCCATTAACTACTTTTTTTTTTTTTTTTTTTTTTTGCTTTTTGGGTCACACCCAGCAATGCTCAGGGGTTACTCCTGGCTCTGCACTCAGGAATTACTCCTGGCGGTGCTCGGGGACCATATGGGATGCCGGGGATCAAACCTGGGCGGCACAGGCCGGCCGCGCAAGGCAAACGCCCTACCCGCTGGGCTATCGCCCGGCCCCACCATTAACTACTTCTTAAGAAGTTAATATTTATAAATGTACAATTTGGTAAGTTTTGATATATTATGCACAGAGGCGAGAGCACTTGCCTTGCATGTGGCTGCCAGGAATTCTGTAGGTACAAATCCAGAAATAATGCTGAGTATTGCCACATGTGGCCCAAACTATGCACCACCACGAACCCCCCCTGCCCCCCATTGGGCAAAAAAAAAAATTTACAAAGTATATAAAGAAAACTATGTGCTTCAGAGTTCAACTTAATCAACTGATATAGGTAACCCAGCTGTACTACTTCTCTTTATGAGTGGTGATAAATATAAAAACATAAGAAAAGAACTTTTATTGTCTTGACTTACCATTACCACTAGGTCAGAAATATTTATTGCTCTTGATAAATACTTTGACGCACAGAGCTTAGACTAGGGTAGATTAGGGTAGTTTAGACTAGGTATGCATGCACAGTGCTGTTAGCATGACTGGATATTGCTTAGGACTAATGCATACATAAAAGGACGTTACACACCCAGAAATGTTGTCCATTCACTGTATGATCCATCCAGAGCACTTAACTACAAAGAAGCTTTCACTGAACTAATTAATGAATGATGTAGTGAAATCGATTAATGAAATTCATAGTTGGGTATTAAACTGTAGGCTGTTCACAACACTGAGAATATGAACTTATGACATCTCTTTTCTCCACACAGAAGTGAGGTGGTTATTAAGAGGAAGAGCTCTTTCATGGCCTTTACGGAAATAAGGAAAGAAAGATAGCAGTTTTTGTGAGAATGAAAATCTGACCAACTAGAGCTTTTGACCAAGAAGTAGATGGTTCGATTAGCTTATAGGTCAGGCATATTGAGCCTTCTTAACGAACTTAGTATTTCTCTTCAAGAATCTTGTACAAAAAGATGCACTCATAAAGAAACTGTTAGGGATAGTTACTGACAGTAGGAAGATAGAGAAATGTTTCCACATTTGGGAGAATTTTTTATTGCTGCTTATAATCAGGAAAAAAGTCACATTCAACTTAGTAAAGCAGTATTTAAAGATAACTTCTGAATTAATATTCCCTTCTAGGAAGGTATAAAATCATGTGTATTGATTCTCATGAAAAAGAAAAGCAGTGCTGAAGGGAAGCGATAGTATAGCAGGTAGGGCGTTTGCCTTGCACATGGCCAACCCGGATTCAATCCCTGGTATCCCATATGGTCCCCCCAGAGCACTGCCAGCATCACCATTGGGACCCAAGAAGAAAAAAAAGAAAAGAAAAGATAAAGTAGGGATTAGATAGTAGAGGGATTAAGGGACTTATTTTGCATGCTTCATTCAGAAAAAAAAATCACTGTTATAAAGCTATCAAATTGTTGGTCATTTTCGACTATTTGTGTGAAAAGACACCACCATTTCAGTAATGAAAAATAGAGTAATCAGATGGATGTTATTGCTGCACCTTTATCTCAGAAACACTTTCAGCCATATGTATAAAATTTCTTAATCTTGGGCCGGAGTGAAAGCACAGCAGGTAGGGCGTTTGCCTTGCATGAAGCCAACCCGGATTAGATCCTTGGCATCCCATATCTGAGCGTTGCCAGGAGTGACCCAAAAAAGTTTAGAAAAAGTAAAATAAAATTTTCTAATCTCTAAATAGCAGCAGATATTGCACTAGCTAAAAATTGTAATTTTAATACTTTGGACTTAATAAACTACTGCCTGCATTGGTCTTTTTTTCTGTCTTAATCAGCTGGTCCTTGAAGTATTTTCCCTAGTCCACTGGGATAAAAATGTAGAAGAATGCTCATTTTTAAAAAATATTTTTATAGGGGCCGGAGCGATAGCCCAGCGGGTAGGGCGTTTGCCTTGCAGCGGCCGGCCTGTGCCGGCCTGGGTTCGATCCCCGCACCCCATATGGTCCCCCGAGCACCGCCAGGAGTGATTCCTGAGTGCAGAGCCAGGAGTAACCCCTGAGCATCGCCGGGTGTGACCCAAAAGCAAAAAAAAAAAATATATATATATATATTTTTATACCACTGTTATATATACAATTACAAGATGTCCATGTTAGAATTTTGGTTCTACAGTGTTCCAACACCCATCCCTCCACCCCTGCCAATATCCTATCACCAATGTCCCCACCTCCCTCCCTCTTCCCCCAGCCTGCCTCCATGGCAGGTTCTTTATCTCCCCTCTCCTCCCTCCCTCTCTCTCTCCCCCTCTCTCTCTCTCATGCACTGTGCTTCCCTTTCTTACACATTGTAGACTGCAATATATTCTAGAACATGATTGGTTCCACTAGTTTGATGTACCGGGTCCAGACCACGAAAATGGCGGCTATTATGGTGAGCGAGTCTCATCCAGCTGCTTCCGAGACCCTACAGAGGTGATGGTCCCACTCCCAAAACCCATCTTGCCTCCTGGGAGCCTCATGGTCAGCTGAGCCAGGGGAGAGCCGGATGGCAGCTCTCCCCGGTGCATCTGAGTCTCTGCATCATGGCCGAGAGCCCTGAGGGAAGTTTGTGGGCAGGGCCTCTGGGACTGGTCAGAGAGGGAAGGTACCCCAGCTCCATCTCCAGGAACGCTCAGTGACTTCCGCCCCCAACAACCGCCTACCTGGGCTCAAACTTGGCTGCTCTGAGCTGGTCTTGAGATCAGCGTTTCTCTGTGTAGGTTCTGATGAGCTGTGGGGTTTGGACAGTGAAAATGGTGGCTATTATGGTGAGCGAGTCTCATCCGGCTGCTTCCAAGGCCCTACAGAGGTGATAGGCCAGAATGCTGATTCCCCCCCCCCCCCCCCCAACCCACCCAAGAATGCTGATTTAAAGAGCTGGAATTCTTGCTTTGTATGATAGGGCCAGAGGGGTAGTACAGCAGGGATAATATACTTGCCTTGAATGCAGCTGACCCAAGTTCAATCCCGGCATCCATGTGGTCCCCCAAGCATCCCCAGGTGTGGCCCAAAAAGAAATAAATAAACAAACAAACAAAAAATAAAGGAGAAATGATCAAATGTAGGAAATGGGGGGAGGGTTAACTACACTCACCAGTGCTCAAGGCTTACTACTGACTCTGCATTAAGGAATCACACCTGGTAGGCTTAGGGGACCGACCCTTTGGGTGCTGGTGATTGAACCCAGAGTAGCTACATGCAAGGTAATTGCCCTACCCATTGTGCTATTGCTTTGGCCCTTAAAAAATACTTTTAATATTTTTGATATTAAATAAACTTATACTGTAAAACGGTGGTTGGGATGGGAAACTTGTAGATATTACAGTGAGTATGGTGCTTGTCTTTAATACAGCCAATGCAGATTTGATCCCTGGCACCTATATGATGCTTCAGGCCCAGCAGGACAGATCCCTGAGTTCAGTCAGATCCAGGATTAAGCCCCTGAGCACTGGTTTAGGCCTTCCAGAGCAATATAAGATTTGAGTATTTGGCCAGTGTCACTGACTGTGGAGTTTGCCTGTTATCATTTTTTGCTTGGATTTTTTTCTTAAGTTTCTTCAACATCCTAAATATTTGCACATAGAATCCTTGGCATGTGCCATAGTTATCCTAGCCAAAGTGTGAGAGTTGTCTGGATAGACTGTGGTGACCTGCAACCCTGAACTGAGAAGTTGGATAGAAAAAGAATGAATGACTAAATGATAAACGAGTAGTGAGTGAATAAATGTAAGTGATTGTTTAATATTAAAAATGTTCTTGGGAAGGGCTGGAGAGATAATCCAGTGAGTAGGGCACTTGGCCTGGTCACAGCAGACCAAGGTTTGACCTGTGGCATCCTATGTGGTTCCCTGATCACCAGGAGTAATTCCCGAGTGCAGAAACAGATGTGGCCCAAAGACAAAATAAATGAAAATTAAAAATTAGGGGAAGAGTAGAACTTTACAAGAAGAAAACAAACAACCCCATCAAAAAATGGGGGAGAAGAAATGAACAGAAACTTCAACAAGGAAGAAATTCGAATGACAAAAAAAAATATGAAAAAATGCTCATCATCACTAATCATCAGAGAGATGCAAATCAAAACAATGAGATATCATTTTACGCCACCACAGAGACTGGCACATATCCAAAAGAGCAACAACAAGTACTGGTGTGGATGTGGGGAAAGAGGACACTCATCCATTGTTGGTGGGAATGTCGGCTGATACAGCCTTTCTGGAAAACAATATGGACATTCCTCCAAAGACTAGAAATTGAATTCCCATTTGACCTAGCCATACCACTCCTGGGAATTACTCTGGGAAGCCAAAAATACGCAGTGGAAACTCCATCCCTACTTTTATGTTCATAGCAGCACTATTCACAATAGCCAGAATCTGAAAACAACCAGAGTGTCCTAGAATCGATGACTGGTTAAAGAAGCTTTGCTACATCTATGCAGCTGTTAGGAAAAATGAAGTTATGAAATTTGCCTATAAATGGATGGACATGGAGAAGATCATGTTGAGTGAAATTACCCAGGAGAGAGACAGATATAGAATGACTGCATTTGTTTGCATGACATAAATATATGTGTACATATTATGATACCAGTATCCAAGGTCAAGTGAAACATGTATCAGGAGGTCTTGTCAAAGGTGGAAATTATCACAAATGTGTGGGAGTCAGAGGCTAGGTAAGACAGAAAATGGAACAGTGTGCTAACAATTGTCGAAAGTACTAATACCAACCTAGAACTGAGCATTAAATACAGGCAAAAAGATACACATGACAACCCTTTAATGTATGTTCTGTAATCCACAATCTGGAAGGGAAGGAAAAGAGAAAGCGATAGAGAGAAAGGGAAAGAAACAAAGAA
>JAJIBD010016749.1:0-21979 GCA_021461705.1 Cryptotis parvus | reverse complement strand
GGAGGGTGAGGGATGAACAACAAAGATCTAGGAATAAAGGTAATAAGATAGGAGGGCCAAGAGAAACAGTTGCCATATACACTATCTAAGAAATCATTTTTAAGACTAGGGATTGACCGCCTGAATCAGCTGTTGTTAGTATATGGAACAAGGAGGGTACTAAAAACTGACCCTTGGTTCAGAGCAATGTGACTGTCACTGGATTAGTCAAAGTTACTTTAATGAACTGGTAAAGTCCAAAGCTTGACAGGCATGGGTGGGTTTAGCAAAGAATGAGGAATCCAAGAGGTAGGAATAAAGGATGATTTAGAAGAAGTTTTCAAAGAAGTTCTGCTGGAAGGGGAAGCTAAACAATAGAACAGTGGCTGGTGTGACTGCTATCAGATCAAGAGATCTCTATGATGGAAGATTCTGCACAATACTAGGATGCTAATGGGGTGAACTAGCAGAGAGGGCAAATGTGAATCACGTGGAGCCAGAGAGAACTGTGAGAGTGATATCCTTAGCTCCAGGGAAGGGATAAGAACCCGGGACAAGTGGAAGGAACTGGTGGTGGGCAAAAGAAAGGGCAAGGTGTCATTAAAACAAGGTTAAACTGGTGTGGCTGGGGTGGAAGTTTATGAAAATTCACTTTCAATGGCTTTTTCCTAGTGATGCTCCCCTTCACTCCTGCTGAGGGTGAGGGCAGGACTCTTTAAAAAAAAGTTGGGTAGATTTTGTTGGGTTTAATAATTGATATTTATTATTTGTGCAAAATAGGATCTATCAACTTTCCCCAGAGTGGACTGTCCCACCCCCTCTGGAGAGGGCAATACTATTTGTAGGTTGGTAGCAACCTCAGGGACAGTTGAGGGGTTCTGTTTGTTGGCTTAATGGAAGTAGATTTCCAGGGGCACTGAGTAATATTTTTTGAAAAGGGGGCAGCGGGCTGAATAGATCTGCAAACCTCTGTAGTCCAATAAAACGCAAGGTCATTTTCCTTTATACTCAAACATTTTTGTTCTTATCATTTTTTTCATTTTAATTACATTGTTCATAACTGCTATAATAAAGTTAAACAAAAATGATTTATATTATGTGCCCTGGATTTGTTTCTGAAATTAACAAATACTTCTAGAGGTTCCACATTAAATAAAAGTAAAACTTACGCTTTAGTCGAGAGCTGAGATTTATATTTTAGTTTTATTATTTTTATTATTTGTTTTTGGGCCACAACCATCAGAGCTCAGGACTTACTCCTGACTCTGAGCTCAGCGATCACTCCTGGCAAGGTTTCGGGGGCCATATGGGCTGCTCTGGATTGAACCCAGGTCAGCTGCGCAAGGCAAACACCCAACATGCTGTACTATTGCTCTAACCTAGAGAGCTATGATTTTTTAAGAAAGTTCTAGCTCACAAGCGACAGGGGAGGCTGGAACTCGGCTCCCCTGGGCCCAGCTGACTATGGGGCCCCAGGAGGGCAGATGGGTTTTGGGGAGGGGGGGGGCCCATCACCTCTGGGGGTCGCAGAAGCAGTTGGATGAGACTTCGCCCTTCACACTAGCCACCATTTTCACTGTCCGGACGCTGGGAAACTGCCTCACGACCAGATTAACAGAGCAAAACCAGTTCGAGCCCAGGTAGGCAGGTCCCAGAAGCGGGAATCACTGGGAATTGATCAGATGGAGTCAGGGGCCGGCCATTCCCCCCCTCCATTTTGTCAAGCCTGGTGGCTCCGCCCAGGAGCTGCCCTGGGGCCATCAGCCATAGCATGAAGAGCCTCACAAACTGGAGGTGGAACTTGGCCGCCCGGCCCAGGACTATGGGGCCCCCCAAGAGGGAGAGGGGTTTTGGGAGGGGCCCATCACTCGGGGGTCCCGAAGCAGCCGGATGAGACTCGCCCATTACACTAGCCACCATTTTCGCAGTCCAGATGCTGGGGAAACTGCCTCACCACCAGATTAACAGAGCAAAACTAGTTTGAGCCCAGGTATGCGGCTCTGAAGCGGGAATCACTGGGAATTGGTCAAAAGGAGTCGGAGCCGCCATTCCCCCATTTAGTCAAGCCTGGTGGCTCTGCCCAGGAGCTGCCCTGGGGCCATCAGCCATAGCATGAAGAGCCTCACAAGCTGGCTTGGGGAGGCTGGAACTTCGGCTCGCCCGGGCCCACCTGACTATGGGGCCCCCAGAGGGCAGAAGATGGGTTTTGGGAGTGGGCCCATCACCTCTGGGGGTCCCGGAAGCAGCCGCATGAGACTTCGCCCCATCACACTAGCCACCATTTTCGCTGTCCGGATGCTGGGAAACTGCCTCACGACCAGATTAACAGAGCAAAACCAGTTCGAGCCCAGGTAGGCAGGTCCCAGAAGCAGGAATCACTGGGAATTCGTCAGATGGAGTCAGGGGCCAGCCATTCCCCCTCCATTTTGTCAAGCCTGGTGGCTCCGCCCAGGAGCTGCCCTGGGGCCATCAGCCATAGCATGAAGAGCCTCACAAGCGGCTGGAGAGGCTGGAACTCAGCTCGCCCCGGCCCAGCTGACTATGGGGCCCCCAGGAGGGCAGATGGGTTTTGGGAGTGGGCCCATCACCTCTGGGGGGTCCTGGAAGCAGCCGATGAGACTCCGCCCACCACACTAGCCACCATTTTCGCTGTCCGGATGCTGGGAAACTGCCTCACAACCAAATTAACAGAGCAAAACCAGTTCGAGCCCAGGAAGGCGGCTCCCAGAAGCGGGAATCACTGGGAATTGGTCAGATGGAGTCAGGGGCCGCCATTCCCCTCCATTTTGTCGAGCCTGGTGGCTCCGCCCAGGAGCTGCCCTGGGGCCATCAGCCATAGCATGAAGAGCCTCACAAGCTGGTTTGGGAGGCTGGAACCTCGGCTCGCCCCGGGCCCAGCTGACTATGGGGCCCCCAGGAGGGCAGATGGGTTTTGGGAGTGGGCCCATCACCTCTGGGGGTCCCCGAAGCAGCCAGATGAGACTCTCGCCCATCACACTAGCCACCATTTTCGATGTCGGACACTGGGAAACTGCTTCACGACCAGATTAATAGAGCAAAACTAGTTCAAGCCCAGGTAGGCGGCTCCCAGAAGAGGGAATCACTGGGAATTCGGCAGATGGAGTCAGGGGCCGGCCATTCTCCCCCCTCCATTTTGTCGAGCCTGGTGGCTCCGCCCAGGAGCTGCCCTGGGGCCATCAGCCATAGCATGAAGAGCCTCACAAGCTGCTGGGGAGGGGCTGGAACTTCGGCTTGCCCTGGGCCCAGCTGGACTATGGGGCCCCCAGGAGGGCAGATGGGTTTTGGGAGTGGGGCCCATCACCTCTGGGGGGTCCCCGGAAGCAGCCGCATGAGACTCCGCCCATTACACTAGACACCATTTTCACTGTCCGGACGCTGGGAAACTGCCTCACCACCAGATTAACAGAGCAAAACCAGTTTGAGCCCAGGTCGCGCAGCCGCTTGCGGCTGCATGGTCCGTTAAAATAGTGGACACAGTAATATCTTTTAATGCACTGCATTCCACGATGTCCAGAAAAGTTTGGCGGGAGGAAGAGATAGAGTGGAGAGAAATGACATACAGAACCCGCCAAGTAGTTGAAGTGTGGGATGGGGGGGAGGGAGGTGGGGCCATTGGTGATGGGAGATGGGTTTGGGTGGATGGATGGGTGTTGGAACACTGTAGAACCAAAACTCTACATGAGCATCTTTCAATGTATGTCTACAATGGTGTAATAATATTTGGGGGGGGGGCGGAAATAATAAAATAAAAATTTAAAAAAAGGAAAGTTCTAGTATAAATGCAAAACTAAAACCTATACAAATTGTTAGGCTGCCAAAAAACCAGACCAGACTCCACTGTCAGTGAAGAAGTTTTATTAGGAAAGCTAAGTGTAGGTGCCATGCTGGGAAGAATAGCAAGCATGCTGTATATTGGCATGAGCTGTATTTATAGGTTATCAGGTGTTGGGGGAGCCACTGGGGTCCCCAACAATACCAGGAAGCGAGTTCCCTTCTACCTCCGAAGTCAGGGGAATGGATGAAAACTCAGTATTCGGGTGCAGTTTTAACAGGCTTTACTATCACAGGTTCTGATATACAATCTAAGAACAGGAAAAGCCCTGGATTTTGGGTTCCCAGCTGGACCCCAGCCATGTGTGAGCCAAGATGGCTGCCACCAAGTGTTGAAGCTCAACAGAGAATGGAGAGACAGAAGCCAAGGGATGCCAAATGACAAAAAAGGGCTTCTCCTTTCACTCAGCCTTTTTTTTTTATAGATTATAGAAACCCCCGCAAAAACTTCCCAGCCTGGCCCAGATGGGCCTGGGCTATCTAGAGATGAAGGCAGGTAAACAACTCTATTGAAATGCAGCATTTCAGGAAGGCCTTTTGGCTTTATAAATGCCAGAGCTGATTCAAAGCCTCCCTAGCTAGCTGGGGGGGCTGCAAAGTTAAGAGGGTTTTCTTTCTTAGTCAGACCAATAGCTAGTATCTAGGCTTATCAGGACTAATATAAGTCCTTTTTGTTTTTAAGAAACATACTTTTCTGAGCTTCCAACATCTGGCTAGATGTACAAGCTGCCCTAGACCTAGTCACACCAGATTCTTCAGTTTTGTCTTATTAAAATATTCAATAAAGATGGATACTCCATTACTAAAGACTTACATTGAAACTGTGGAGTATTGATTAAACATTTTCTGGATATCTAGTCTTTTTTTATGTTCCTGGTACTAATAGAGATTTCATTCCCCAGAGAACTTATGAACTTTATCTCAAATATTAAGATAGTCCTATTGTATGGTAATCTAGGAATAAATTTTTTATGTCCTGAAAAGAGAAAAAACCCAACAATTGTCTAATTGTCATAACATTTCATTTTTTCAAAATATTTTTTAATTTATGACTGTTTACACTATCATGGAAGTTTAGTTTCACATCTCTCTATGTATAATACTACTGTCACCAAAGGTCATGAAAAATTTTTAGTTGGGTGCTGTTGAGAAGAGCTTCGGAAACTGCAACATAACCACTGAGAATAAAGTCTTCCTGAAAACCTGTGATTGTTATGCAAGCTGCATTCTCTCCCCCATTGCTCATTCCAATCTCATTACAGAGTAAATTATGAATTAACAGCAGCTGATCGAGAGTTTGAATTCCATTTTTTTCCCTTGCCTACTCTGAGGTATGAAACTATAGGTCTTTTTCTCTGTACTCAGCATATGATCTTGACATATCTCATTCTGTAATTAACCTGCTCCTTCAAGAGAAAGAAAAAAAATCTAGAAACATCTTCATTGAAAAAATTGTCTTAGAGAGAGGAAATGAAAAGCAACTTGGTATTGATCCACTGTTTTTAAACATATCAATATTATGAGATGCAGAGATAGTCTAGGGTTCAAGGTGTTCATCTTGCCTACAGCCAATATAGGTTTGATCACTGGCCAGGAGGAATCCCTAAGCACAGAGTTAGGAGGAAACCTGGAGAGTTGCCCCTGGCAAAAATAATTTTTAAAGTATCAGTAATAAAGAAATGTATCAATTCTATTTTCCTCTCTTTGTACACAATTCTCAATTAAACTATATCTGCCATTCAAATGTGCTCTTTAAATGGTCCATTGCACTATTGCTCCTACTGGTTTCAGTACAATCCTGTATCCTCCTCTTTTTGACATGTTGATTTAAAGTTAATGATTTGAGGTTACATGAAAGCTTTAACAATTTAAGCTTCTCCTCTCTTCTATCACAGGAGAGTTGAACACAGGAGTGAGAGGAGTGGGGGGGGATGGACCCTCGTTGGTGGTTAGGGCTCACTGTGTCACTGTGTAAGGACAGCTGTGCTCTAAAACTTTCCCTAGGGTCTCACCAACCCAACTCTCTTGTGATACAGTGCTCTGTATAAGGATAATTAAAACAGGCTTTATGTCTGCACACCAGAACGTCCCCTCCCAATGCCGCCTCTTAGAACCAGAGAGAGATGCTGCTACCCTGCTGCTTTGTGATGCCCGTTGGGCTATCTAGAGCACGTGAGTGCTCCCAAGAGTCATCCTCTCTGTGAACAGCATTATCATATTCGCTCTAAGACACAGTAAAGGGTCAAGAGTAATCACAAAGCATCCTCTGGCTCTTAAATAAATTCCCCAATGAACTGGAAAAATTAAGTCTGTGGGCATGTAGCCAGGATTTGGGCCCCTGAGATGCGGTCATTGCTGCCCAAAGTCATCAGCTGATGAATTCACAAGCCCTCACTTTCCGTGTGGAGAGACACCAAACTGACTTGAAGAATGCCAGTCACTGTCATCGTGTAGTCAGTATTCTAGAACACACACAAACAAGACTTTGCCAGTGCATGTGCTCCAACCAGCACCACCACAGGACCATGAAATACTGTGGTTTGGTTTAGTCTTTCAGTGGCACCACCTTAGGATTCAGGGTTGGGAGGGTTGTAGGGAAAAGTGGATTCAAGTATCATGGATATTTGATCTGTTTACATAAGTAAGAAGCACCGTCTTTTATTTTAGCCTAAGTGGAGCGATTTTTCTTTTTCTTTCTTTATTTCTTATTTGGGTTCTTCTTTGGGAGGGTCACCTACCTAGTGATAGCCAGGGTTACTCCTAGCTCTGCACTTAGGAATTACTCCTGAAGATGCTCAAAGGACCATAAGGGATGCCAGCAATAGAACTTGGGTCAGTCATGTGCAAAGCTTTACCTAATGTACTATTGCTTGGACCCCAAGAAGCAAATTCTAGATTAAGAACAGGGATTCTAGGAACAGACTCTCTGGTTTAGATTCCTGCCCTTGTTGTTTTTTCTGCTATATAACATCTATATATATATGTTATATATATGTTATATATGCGGCCCAGGAATGCTGATCCAGAGATTCACAGACATGGGGCAGAGCTGCTACCAGCTCTCCCCTGTGCCCACCAGCTCACAAGGTGCCAGGGAAGGATGGCGGGTTCTAGCCCTGGCCCGCCACCCCAGCAGAGCCTCACAACAAGCCAGGCGATACACCCCCACTCCATGAGGGCTGCCATTTTCCACATCAGGACCTCCCTCTCGTCAGAACTCCATCCAGCAGATGAGCCTATCACAACCGGATCATTGACACCCACCCTGCAGCAGTTTTTTTTTCAATCCAGCCCAGGTATGCTGATCCAGAGATTCACAGACATGGGGCAGAGCTGCTACCAGCTCTCCCTGTGCCCAGCCACTCACGAGGCACCCAGGAGGGATGGCGGGTTCTAGCCCTGGCCTCCCACCCCACCAGAGCCTCACAACAAGCCAGACAACCCCCCACTCCATGAGGGCCACCATTTTCCACATCCAGACCTCCCTCATCAGAACTCCATCCAGTAGACAAGCCTATCACAGCCCGGCTTGCGCCGCTGCTTGCGGTTGCTTGTGGCTGTGCGGTTCATCAATAAATGCTGTATTTAGAGGTGACTATAAGAGTATGCCACCCACACGGCAAACCTGGTAAGCTGCCAGTGTCATTTTTGATATGCCAAATACCAATAACAATTATGTTAGGTCATTCCCATGACCTAATATAATGGTTTGAGGCTCTTTATGTTCCTGGAGCGAGCAGATGCCCTTGGGCTCTACTAGCATGAGACAGGACATATGGAGATGTTACTGGAGCCCGCTCGAGTAAATTGATGATGAACAGGAAGATAGTGATAGTGATAACATCTACAAGTTTCTTAGAAGCCTCTTTCCTTATCTGTACAAAGAGTTTTAGTAACCATACTTGCTTCATAAAGTTATGAGGACCATTTTGTGGTTATGACAAAGATGGATGGATGGTATATAATGCTTATATATATATAAATGCATAGCTATTGCATATCATAAAGTTGCTAAGGAAAAACTTATAAATTCTCATAAAAAAATTTAACTATATATGGTGACAGATATTAAGTAAATTTACTGTGGTGGCCATTCTGCAAGCTGTACAAATATAGGATCCTTTGGTTGGATCCTGAGGCCGATAAAATGTTATCTTTTAATGACATCTCAGTTGAAAGGTGTGTGCATTATAAAGCTTGTTAACAAAATTATCTAAGGTGACTTTTTATAGAGCAAGGAACTGACTGCTCTCTTGTTCATTATAAACCTCCGCGTCTATTTCCTGTTCCAGAATAAGGGACCATCTCAACTACTTTCCCCAGTCAGCAGAAATGTTAATGCTTAAACCAAACAATAAAAGAGACCCAAGAGTATGTATTTTATATGTGGGAAAACTAAAGAAGCACTTGCAAGATAGGATTTGAATGCAAGCACCCTTTTATGTGGATTATGTTCTTTTTTATGCTTTGGGCATAAACAGCAAAAATACCCCCATGACCATCACTGTTTCTGGGGACTTACCTTTCCTCCGCTTACTGCCCCATCCCTCTCCTGGTCTTGACAGGTCATATTTGAGTGTCCCGCATGCATGCACGGTGGTGGGAAACAGAACAAGTCATAGGGGAACATTTTGGGGAGAATTAGTGCTGTATACCCCATTGCTTCTCTCTCTCCCCTTACATCAGAGCTGACAAGGGCAGATACGGCATTAGTTCCAGGCTTTCCTGGAACAAGAAATATTGGCTTGAGCCTGAGAGGTGCTCCTGTGTTTGCCTCTAGGCACACAAATGTAAAACATCTCTCAGATGGGTCCTTTCAAGACAATTAAAGCAGGAAAAAAGATTGTTTGCTAGGGCTGGAGAGAGTGCTGTGAGTAGTGCTTGCTATGCACACAAATGATCTGGGTTTGATCCAGAACCTCATCCTACCCCCAGCCTTCCAGGGAGCACAGTGTGGGAGGTAAACCCCGAGTATCACAGGATTTGACCCCCAAACCAAAAAAAAAAAAAAAAAAAAGAAACGAAAAGACTGTTTGACCCCATGAATGACCTAGTTTGCCTCTAGGCTCCTATACTTTGTTTCCTTAGCTATTGGGAGGTGTCATTTGCATACTTCACTCATTCATCCATTCACTCATTCTTTCAACAAATAATTAACATTTATTTATAAATCCACAAGATGTCTTTGGAAAGAGATTAAAACATCAACCTAAAGCAGACAAATGGTGTTGCAGGTGTGGCTGCGGTGCCCAGCTGCATCAGCAGGTGGCAGACAGGAGACAGGCTTGTCTATATCCAGGGCTCTGCCCTGTGGCCCAGGATAGTTGATGGTCTGACATAGAAAAGGACTGGTCCCCCTGGGATGAACCCAGAGCCACGGCAGAGCCTGACAAGCTACCTGTGGTGTATTCGATATGCCAAAAACAGTGACAATAATGAACCTCATTCCCAACAAATGGAGATGTTACTGGTGCCTGCTTGAGCAAATGGATGAACAATGGGAAGACAAGTGATACAAGTGATACAAATGATACAAATCTTGATATTACTAGTGCTGTGAGGTAGAGGACAAATATCATAAACTCTCTGGGTCCCTGTTTACTTCTCTATATAATGAAATAGTATCTGCCTCTGTCTCTGTAATTCTCTTTCTGAAGTGTGCCCCCTGGGCTGTGTTCCAGGGCTAACTCAGTTACCTCCTCCAAGATCTTAGATTAGTTTTCATTTCAGACTACTCAGAGTTGAAGTTTTCCACTACCTTCTCTCTACCCCCTTATCCTATCTATTTTTTAAATTTTCTCTCCAACACCTACTTTTGCTTGATACATTTCTTGACTATTGCTGGTTGTGTTAGGCTACATGGGGAGCTCCACCAGGATGGAAAACATTGCTGGCTTTGTATCTCAAATATCTAGAACAGTCCCCAGGACATTGCTGCTGCACTATTAATGATTTCCAAGTCAAAGATTAATCTATTGATACAGCAATATAAGGACAGGAGGGAAATGAGTAGGATGAAATCAGAAGAGAATAACCCCAAAGAGAATTTCCTGAGTGCTAGTCCAGATAAATTAAAGATAATCCGCTCAAACATCTGACTCTTCCCAACCCCTTTATCTTACCAGCTTGCTATCTTAATCCCATGCCTAGAGCCCCTCCATATCCCCAGCTAACAAGATATAAAAGGTTTTTCAGTTCCACTGAGCTTTCCACCTATACCCTGAGTCTCTCCACTTCCCTCCCTTCTCCTTTCTCTTTCCCCTCCCTCCCCCCTTCCCCAAATATTTTCTACTCAGTTCAGCCATCCAGTCTCTCATCTTTTGCTTCAGTCTTGACTGCCTAAAGACAAGAATCTGAGCATGATACACCATCAGTGTAAGTAATTCAAAGAGCCAGATTGCAATACTTTTGCATGTATTAGGGACCCAGTTCAGTCCCTGATACTGTATCTTTATCCCTGCAAGGCCACAGGTGGCCCCAGTAGTCCCCAACACCAAGCACATCACCAGGACCATTGTCAGGCCTGCACAGGTCACTCCACTTTTGGGCATGACTGGGGAGGGAACTCAAGCAGTGAGGCAGAAGCAGTGGCGGGGTGTGGCGTGGGGGTGTATCTGTGTTACAAAAAGATGCTAGAAAATTCCAATCATGTCTAGCAGGTCTAAATCTTTCTGGGCATTGTTGGCCTACGTGCCAAGACAGTTATGGTCCTGGAAATCTCTTGGTATCACTGGGGCAGGACTTTGGGAATGAAATGTATCGAGGTCACTTGGGAAAATTGGTGGCAAGGGGAAACTGTGGCATCCTTCTTCTGGTAAGGGAAAACAAGTCTTCCAGGCCTAATATCCAATTATCTGGGTTCCCCATCCCCAAGACTCCAGGATTGCCCATGGTCTTAGTTTCCCTGTCAGCCGGGACTCCAGGGTAGAGTTTTATATTCCTGGTACGTCCTGGAAATGTTGAGACAGAACTTTGTGGGTGGAACGTGTGTCAGGCCAATGGGGGAGAGGTGGAACATTTGGAGAGAAGAAACTATGGCTCTCTCTCTCTCACTACCAAGGGGAAACCAAGGCTTCCTCTTTCAATCCCTCCCCCCACATACATATATACATACATACATACATACATACATAAATATACAAACATAAATACATACAAAACATATATACATACAAAGAAAAAAAAAACTATAATCTGAGGAGAGGAACATCAAAGAACAGGTTTATTTTTAGAAACATGACTTTCTGACCACTGAATACTGAGTTTATCAGAAGGTATAAAATTTTTTTAAATAAATCATAGCACATAATTTATTAATTAAATATTCATGTTAATTGTGAACTATGTATGTATGCTTGTGTGTGTATTCCCTAAAAAGACTCAGATAACAAGAACTGCCTTGGGGCTGTCGGCCACCATGTAGAGATTCAGACACATGGGGGAAAGCTGCCATCCAGCTCTCCCCTAGCTCAGCTGACCATGAGGTTCCTAGAAGGCAAGATGTGGTTTTGGGTGTTGGTCCATCACCTCCGTAGGGCCTTGGAAGCAGCCGGATGAGACTCACTCACCATAATAGCTGCCATTTTCACAGTCTGGATCCCACAGCTAATCAGAACCCACATAAGAGAGACGCTGATCTCAAGACCAGCTCAACAGAACAGCCGAGTTCAAGCCCAGGTAGGCGGCTCTCAGAGGAGGAAGTCACCGGGTGTTCCTGGAGATGGAGCTGGGGTCCCATTCCCCTCTCTGACCCATCAGAGAACTTCCTCGGGGCTCTCGGCCACCATGCAGAGACTCAGACGCATGGGGAGAGAGCTGCCATCTGGCTCTCCCTGAGTCATGCAGCCTCTAGCGGCTGCGCAGTACATCAAACTAGTGGAACCAATCATGTTCTAGAACATATTATAATGCACAATGTGTAAGAAAGGGAATTGAGGGGGAGAGAGAGAGGAGGTAAAGAGAGAAAGAGAGAAAGGAGATAAAGAACCTGCCATTTAGGCAGGCTGGGGGAAGGGGAGGGAGGTGAGGACATTGGTGATGGGAAATGGACACGGGTAGAGGGATGGGTGTTAGAACAATGTAGAACCAAAACTCAAACATGAACAGCTTGTAATTATATATCTAATGGTGGTATAATAAAATGTTTTTTTTAAAAAATAAATAAAAAGACTTGGATATTTCTCCACCACATCATGTAGTATTGCACAAAATAAAACTAACTTTCAAACCTGACACCTTCAACTTTCACCACTGAAGGTGTAACTCCCACATAATTGTACCTCACTTGCTTCTTTCTCACCTTCAAGGAATGTGTTGGATTTCATAATATATTCTGAAAAAAGTTAAGCATAAGTTTCAATCAAAACTAACTTAAAAGTAACTCAGAAGTAGATCATATAAAATGCCCTGCAGTCAGTGCATTTAGTTTTTTTAAGTATTTTATTATACCACCGTGAGATATACAATTACAAAGATGTTCATATTTGGGTTTTGGTCATACAGTGTTCCAGCACCCATCCCTCCACGAGTGCCCATCTCCCACCACCAATGTCCCTGGTTCCCTCCCCTCCCCCAGCCCGCCTCCATGGCAGGTTCTTTATTTCTTTCCCTTTCTCTCTATCACTTTCTCTTTTCCTCCCCTTCCAGATTGTGGATTACAGAACATACATTAAAGAGTTGTCATGTGTATCTTTTTGCCTGTATTTAAGTGCATTTAGTTTTGGACAGAAAAGTTTCCTTCTTATGGTCATTTCCTTCACAGTTTGTATTATGGTCATCAATCATGTAGACACTTGGCTTCAGGGAGGCAGATTGGGTGAAAGCATAACAGGGTCTTTACCTACAGAATTGCTTATTGTGTTTGGATGCTCAATTCAACGACTTCTTTTTAAAACAAACCTTCTCCCCCACCGAAAAAAAAAAAACAAATACCAGACAAATATAAAAACTGTCCCTCAAAGCTGGCAATCTGGAAAGGATTTAATAGGGAATGTTAATCTTTTGCCTTTCTTTAGAAGTGAGCATTTTTTGACAGCCAAGCAAAGCAGTGCTAGGTAACTGATTTTTCTTGTTCCTCTGGAAATTTGAAAATAATCTTCTAGCAGTTGAGAGGTCTAGGGTTTGCTCTACTCATATCCAAGTCAACAATACAAAAGAGGCAGACTCCAAATTCTCAATCTAGTAAATGTGTACATGTAGACCAAGAAGACCACCTCATACTTCATAATCATTAGGATAACTACCTTTTTAAAAAAATATCCACCAGAATTGGGAAAATTTTGAATGAGAAGCAGGATGACATTTCCCCCAAAATTTTAAAAGCAATTTATAAGCCATCCAGCAATTCTATATCTGAATCTACACTCACAAGAATTGAAATCAGAATCTCAAATGGGCACTTGAACACCTTTATAACAGGATGGTTGACAATAGGAGAAAAACATGGAAACAACACAAGTTCCTATCAAGGCACACTGGATAAGCAAAATGTGATTGATCCATACAATGCATTACTCTGAAAGGGAAAGTAGTTCTGACATCACTTGCCACAACGTAGATAAACCTTACTGATATTGTGCTCAGTGGAATTATTAGGTCACTAACAGATATATACTGTACAATGCCATTTATGTGTGGTACTTCAGAGAAAGAAAGTAAGTAGAATAGTGGTTATTGTGGGCTGGGAAATGGGAAAACAGGGAGTACTGGGAGTTAGCATTTAATGAGCGTAGAATTTCAGTCTTGGTAAGATGAAGAGTTCTGAGTGAATGGTAACAATGGTTGAACAACAAAATAGTTACGAACTTTGTACCACTGAACTTACACATAAGTGCACTACTGAACTGTATATTTAAATATAGAAACACAGACATAGTATGGGGTATTATACCACAATAACACAATTCAACTAAAACTTACACCAGGAGGGAAGAATCAACTGTCGAGGTGGATAAGAAAAGTGCACCAGGAGTTAGAATGATGAGGTGCTGTGCTAGCTAAAAGCTTCTATGACCCCATGAAACAACTCTTAAGTTTTATATCTTAAACGTGAATATCATTTTTCACTATAAAGTCTTTTCAACAAATTCGCTGGGTGATAAAAATGGGATGTAGATGTATTACTGCTAATTTCATCTGAGGAAGCAATAATGGCACTCTGTCTTTAAAAGAATATTGATTTTTTAAGAGTCATTTCACATTTATTTATGATAGAATACAGTCTTGTATTTCTTTTTGCCTCTACAGGAAAGAATGGCATTTGTAAAATCAAGAATTTCTATCTTTGAACTGACAGAAAATAGATAGTGGATATGTGAATGGACCCTGTAAGTAGGAATAAGGAAGTGCTGTTGGAAGTAGAGATTGCATCATCTCTGTGAATCTGCATGATCGATATAACTCCCCATGATCATAGAAATTTGATTAAATTCCTTGTGCAGAAGTTTGATTGTTGTGGAAGTGTGTGTACATGTGTGCACATACTTTCTTACTTGTGTCCCATTGATAAACCTCAACCCTAACTGCATTTTATTTGATTTTTATAATAACACATCTTCCCCCATCCCTCCTGCTATTGTTGTTGTCATTTGTCTTTAAAGCTTTAGTGTAGTGTTCAAACAAGCTTACTTATCATGTGTCAGAGATCACACACACTGTGGCACTGATGTTGGTGGACCCCCATGGGTGGCTTATGTGAGGCAGGGGAGCGGTCACTTTCTCTTAATCCGCCTCTGTACCCTGGGACCAGATCACCCACAAGTATTGTGAAACTCTTTGTCCATTGTGCCTTTCAGGAATATCAAGGTCAGAGGCTGAAGAATAGTGTATGACTTAATGCACTTACCTTGCATGTGGTTGGCCCCAGTTCAATCCTTGGTACCTCACAATCTCTCAAGACTAGAGCTGGGGGTAACTCCTGAACATCACTGTATCTGTCCTTACCCCACTTCCCCAACATCTCTCTCTCTCTCTCACACACACACACACACACACCAAAGACACCCATATTCTCTCTAGCTCTCTCCCACACACACACACATCAGAGCCCCCAAAATATATTTGCACCACCTGAAGGCAAATCACCGAAGCCAGTGAAAGGGATTTCCTTGGAGAGAGATGTAGACATTCTGTAAACAACATCCAGATACCCACTTCTTCATCAAATATATCAATAGGAGCTTCCAGAACTGTGGGAAAGCTGTGTGTCCCCTGAGTCTAGGGAGATCAGAGGAAATCCATCCTTGAGAAAATTCTGAGGACAGAGGTAATGACTGCACATGGCTCACCTGAGGTGATTTGCCTCAGGTGAATGCAAATATATTTTGGGGGGCTCAGATGTGGTCTAGTTGGGGGGCGGGGGGCTGACTTAAGAGATTTATGCTCACCAGGGATTCTTACCTGACCAAGCTTGTCTCGACAGATGAGCTGGGAAATGCCATCAGGTAGAGCAGTCTGGGATAAAGGGTGTGGCTGGCCTGGTGGAGAGAGAGAGAGCAGTTCTCTCAATCCGACACCACTTCATATGAAAACTTTTCCAGCTATGAGGAATCTCTTACATTCCAACCCACAAATGCATTACAAGAGGAATCTTTGGAAGTGGTAGTGGTATCCATCAGCGCTCAGGAGCTACTGCTAGTTGAGGTATTGCTCCTGGTGGCAGAACCAATGCCAGGGATGAAATTCAGACCTTCTGCATGAAAACTCTGAGTGATATCCTATTGCACTATCTCTCTGGCATGGAAAGAGTCTGCTTTGAAATCTATCAGCGATGACAACCACCAAACCCAGAGAGAGTCCTATCAAGTCATAACAGGGCAAGTAAAGAAGTCTTTCTGCGTCCTCACCTCCCCTGAAAGGAAGACCCAGTGCCTGGGGCAAGATAACCCCAGAGCAGGGGCTCTGTCAAATTAATATCAGCTCTCTGCTGTTGCGGATCCAAAGCACACTGAGAAAGAGCTCTCACTTCACGTTGAGTTAGAGTATCAGTACACCAGAACAGATTCTGTAAACTCCTGAAAACTGCTTTGTGGGTACATATCCATTTGATTCATGTGTATGCATGATCAGGGGTGAATGGAAACTCTCATTGATGTGCAAATGGAAAAGATTCTAGGTCTACCAGAGATTGTGTCCAAGGGAGCTAAGGATTTTGTCTCTTAGGTGGGTTTGTTCAAGAGAACAAAGACGGTCTAAAGTGACATTGTTCAGAGCAACTAAGCAACTAAATGAATTCAGAAAGCAATTGGTGCTTTCAAAAAATTTTGATTTTCTGAATGTTGAGGGTCTATCATCGAAACCATCCCAGTGTTTCTCAAACCATTTCTTAGTATATTAGTGTCATTCATAAATTACAAAGTTTGTATACGGACACTTTAATCAATGGGAGATCGTGTACAGGGGGGCAACAGTATGGCTGAGGTTGCTCGTTTTGGACCCAGAGTCCAGTGTGTAAATAAAGATTCTCCACCAACTATTTGTTTAATCATAATTGACTTGATTAGAGGCAACATTTCTTTGGATGTGGGGGAATGAGAGACTAGTGAGGCAGGGAAGAAAAGGCAATCAGAAAGAAATTCATCACTAAACAGGCTACCACTTAGGGCAATGGGGAAATTATGTAAAACACACATAAGGAATTCTTCACCCCAAAGAGTGACGGCATTAGGACTTTTCACACCATTTGTTGTCCAGCTCTCATTGGGTGCTGACTGGTATTCATTCAGTGTTACAGAGAAATTTCCCAGATATAGATACAGCTCCCAAGCTAGACCTTGGCTGGAGCACAAGGGGACAGTGAGTCTGAGGCACTAACAATAGCTGGTAATATTCATCTCTGTCATCACTCATTCCTCAGAGTCCTTGTTAAGTTCTCTAACTCCTGTTGCCATGTTTCCAGAGCAGTGACTGATCACAAGTGCAGCAAAAAGTCTCCACAGAATTTCCTGAATGTCTCGATGTGCTGAAATCTTTCCTGTTCTCTTATAAGTGCCGTTTCCCTTCAAGTTTAGGGCTTCCAATGTTAACATTGGAAGACTAACATTACAGGTAAATTTTTGAAGATGTCTGAGATCAGACCATATGTGAAATAATAAGAGTCGGGGGTGAGGGTGGGCATGGGGATAAAGAGATGCAGCTGGAAGATGGGTGTTGAACACTGAGGTCCTTGGGGAAGGGAAGGGGTAGACTGCAGAGGGGTGTGATATTGGTATTATTTGCACAGGAAACCATCATTAACAGTACTGTGAATCACAGAACCTCAATCAATCAAAACTGAAAAAGTCTCATAATTTAAAAATGGAAGTCAAAAGGGTTTTGATGGGGCTCTGGAAATTGGGGCCTTTTTTAGCTTGTGTTTTGTTTTTTGGTCACACCTGGCTACAGGATCAACTGCATGCAGGCAAGCACCCTGTCCACTAGTCTGTCTCACTGACTCCAAAATTAGAGAAGCTTTACATTAAGAGATGCTTGAAACATGAGAGATAATTCCAGGAAAATCTGGAGACAGAACACTGAAGAACACTCAGCTGAGTGTAGAAGCAAAGTAAGGGAGGGAGAGAAGAGACAGACAAGAGGAAATAAAAGTAAAACAGGGGAAGAGTGACTAGAATCCAGAGGAAGTGATACTGGCTCACCAAGTCAGATAAATTATCTTGGGCAAGGTTATTCCATTTTTCTGACATTCAATCTCACTAAAAAATAAGTTAGCTATTAGTCTTTATTCCCATGATTACATAATAAACACTGGTGCAAATTTTTGTGTGTCATATCAGTATGATAGCTTCATTTTATACTGCTCACCAATAACTTGAAAAGAGTTTCTTGCTTGAAGGGTGAGCAAGGAAGATCACAGTTAGCCTTTGGTATTAGCCTTTCCTTCCTTTGCTGTGAAATGAGTTCCTTGAGGGCAAAAACAGGGTTGTATGGTCATAATGTCATAATGGTAACAATGACTTTCTGTAGGTCCACGAATCATGCTGTTGGCAGGACTATGGTCTTCAGAGGAGGCAAGTTTATATTTATAAGCACGGTGAGTATCTTTCAGTAATAACACTTCATAGGTAATGCATGTGTAGCCACCAAGGAGGACTGTTTTTCTTGTGTGCAAACAAACAGACCAAAAAAAAATCTCTAGGTGGTTGAATAAATGTCTAGTAAATGTTAGTTGTATTTTAATTGAAAACACTTTGTTTCTTCCTGCTTTGGCCAAAATAGTCCCTGTGAAGAAAAGGGTGGGGATCCTTGGCAAGGGTCATACTGTAAAAACAGGTTCTCTAACCTTGAAGATTTGGAAATGCTGGATCTGCGAGTCTTGTTGAGATAGAATGAGCTTTTCACTCAGTTTCAGAAGTCCTGGCAATTTCTTTACTTCCCAGCAGGAAAAGGAGAATGATCAATTCTGAACAGAATGTCTACCGAGACCATTTTAATCACCCAGAATGAGTACAGAGCAGCTGGCTCACCACCAAAGATTCACACATATTTGGAAAACAGTAAACATCAGGCACAAGGCCAAATCCAGTTAGTTTTAAAATTTCTTAGTCTAAAAATACTTAGAAGCAAACTCATTTTTTCCTACACTAATCCACAAGAATTCTTATTTTTTGCTTCATAGTATCTAGATAATCAGAACAGAAGTAGCTCAAACCCAAATTAATCAAGATAGTTTTCATATCCCATGGCATGTCTGTGTATAGAGCCACAGATTAAGAATATAAAGGGATGAAGAGTAGGTGATGGGAGTCCAAACAGGAGGATCTAACTCCAACTCTTTACTGTAGTTCCTCATCTTAAAGATAATTACATTCATTTGACTTAAGAGCATGCAATTATATTATAAAGAGGTTTCAACAGAGGCCAGAGTGATAGCACAGTGGGTAGGACATTTGCCTCTCATGCATCTGACCGGTTTAATCACCAGCATCCCATGTGGTCCCCAAGCACCACCAGGAGTAAATCCTGAACCAAGAGCCAGGAGTAACCCCTGAGTGTCACTGGTGTGACCCAAAAAGAAAAAAAAAAATTGGGGAATAGCCAGTGCTTTTTTAAAAAAAAAATTATTATGCCAACGCGAGATATACAATTACAAAGATTTTCATGATTGGGTTTCAGTCCAACAGTGTTCCAGCACCCATCCTTCCACTAGTGCACATTTCACACCACCAATGTTCCCCTTCTTCTCCCCTCCCCTCTCCCTCCCCAGCCTGCCTTTATGGCAGGCACTTTGCTTTGCCTCTTCTCTTCTCTTTTTCTCTCTCTCTCTTCTCTCTCTTTTCTCCCTCTCTCTCTCTTCCTTGTCTTAGACATTGTGGCTTGTAATACATACATTTAGAGGTTATCATGTATATCCCTTTGTCTACATTCATTCAATGTTCAGTTATAGGCTGGTATTATCATTTCCAATAATTATTAGCACACTGTCCCTTCTTTATCTTACTTATCTCTGACTCCCACACACTTTGTGGTAGATTCCACCCACTGACAAGTCCTCCTGATCCATATTTTGCCTGGCTTTGGATATTGGTATCATACTATTTTTATATCCTGCAAATGTATGCAGTCATTCTAATTCTGTCCTTTCCCTCTGGCTTATTTCACTAAATATGATCCTCCCCACATCCATCCATTTATAGGCAAATTTCATAACTCCTTTTTTCCTACTAGCTTCATAGTATTCCATTGTGTAGATGTGCGACAACCCCCTTCAAATCCGACAGTTTCTTTAACCCGGTCGTTGGAACAGCCAGTGTTGACAGAGATGTGGTGAGAAAGGAACTTGTCCTTTGGGGAATGTCATTAGTTGGTGGGAATGTTGTCTAGTTCAGCCTCTAAGGATAACAACATGAAAATTTATTCAAAAAATAGGACCAGAACTGCTGGGTCACTACTAAAGTGACCCAGCAGTATCCTCAAACACAAAAGCATTGCTCGAGGGAAGATATGCACAACAGTGTTCATCACCACACTTAGTACAATAGCCAAGCTCCTGAAACAACTCAAATGCCCAAGTACAGATGGATCAAGAAGTTTTAGTGTACATACATACACGATGAAATATTACGCACCTCAAAAAATAAACAAAATTATGCAGTGTGCAGTAATGTGGTGTGCAGTAAGTGGATGGCTGTAGAAGATACCAGTTTGAGTCTGTTAGAAGGAAGGGGGATACAGACAGAACAATCTCTCTCGTATGTGGGTTTTAAGCATCCACAGGAAGGTAGCAACTAAGGTCCAAAGGCAACATAATGGGAAAACTGACCCATGCAATTGAGTTGGGGTGAAAAGACAGGTGTTGGGATCCTTGGAGGAGGGAGGTGGTGAACTGGTGATGGATGTTGGATTACATGCACGAGAAACCATCATTAAGAGGATTGTAAACCTCAGAATCTCAATCCCGACACAAATGTTTTATAATAAAAGTTTTAAAAAAGAAAAGAAGAGAAGGGGGGAGAGGAAGAGAGAACAGAAAGAAGATTTCCAGACATTAAAAAAAGTCTGTAGGTCCTGAGAAAAGTGGGGAAAAAACAAGCACAATATTATGTTTATAAAAGAAATTCTTCTGACCTAAGATTATCCACTTCATTATAAAGTAACAAGATCTTGTTTTCATATCATGAAATAGTGGTGTAACTACTACAAGGATTAGTTGCCCTTTCCTCTAATTCTCTTTTATTGATTTGGCACAAGGCGACTCTAGTAGGCAGGAGGGCAGTCACCCTATGGAATAAGAAACATGCCCATTAAGAAGTAAATCAAGTGTGACAGATACTCTTGTCTATGAGATATTAGAATCTTTGCAAATTGTGCATTGACTGTGGATATTGCTGTGAGCCAGGGGACTATTCACTGGGAGAAAACAATTTCAGTTCCAAGAAAGCAAAAGTATGAGATAGTGAGAAAGGCAACATTCCACTCCGTGTTCGCTAAATCAAGCTTTGTTGGATTTCTCTTGCTTGCACAGCGCAGTACTGGTAATAGGAATGATACAGATGGAAAAAAAAAGAGTTCCTCTCTCAGTCTTGAAGTGGAGACAATTTTGAAGTTGTAATTTCAACACAGGAAGATAACTGTAGCACTCAAATTTCTATTCCTAGGGAGAATGTCTTGGGTAAAAGTAAGGCAGGGAGAGGACAAAGTGAGTCTTGCTGAAAGAGATGTGAGTTAATTCAGAGTTAAGAGGAAGGACACTGAAGAAGATGAGGGAGAAAGACTTTGCTGGTAGCTGGACCTGGTAAGTGAAGGCCTAGAGACAAGAAACATGTGAGGGATGGAGGTTGTGTGAACTCTCGCCAGAGCAGGTCATAGGTCATGGTTTGAAGAGAAAGATATAAGAGGTAATTTCATTTAAGAAGCATGCCACATAGGAATTCATTTACAATCTCTGTCCAATTAAATGAGGAGCTTGGGGATGAGAAAGAGTTGACTGCTATGAGGTTGAGTAAACGTAAGTTCCTATTTTCCCCAATGAGAACCCAGCAAAGGTTAGGATGGGTTGATCTCCAATGTGATGGTATTCAGAGACAGGGATTTGGGGCAGTCACTTGGATTCAATCATGAGGATGGGGACCTCTCACTGGAATTTGTAGCTTTATTTAAAAAAAAGAGGAATTGTGGGCTGGAGAAATGGTATAAGGGTAAAGTATCTGCCATGCATGTTGTTGATCCCAGTTCATTCCCTGGTACCACTTAGACCCAGGTAACCCCTGGCACTGTAGGACCTAAGAATCACCACATCGGCTAGCTCATATATTGAATGACCAGCTTAGTCATTCCTTATTTCCAATATCCAAAATCACTCTCAAAGGTAGGGATTTAACATATTAATAACGCCTCCCATGAAGAAATATCTCCTTTATACTCAAGGCATAAACTACAATGAAAACTTTGCATCTCTCTTTGGCTGTCTGTCAACTTCTACTTAATTCTGAGAACAAAAAGATGATGGAGAGTGACAATATGACAGGAAAAATCATAGTTCAAACTACACCTGATCACTTGCATTATAAGAGAACATTCTAATTATCAATATCCCTATGGTTTAACATTTCAGAGTTCTAAATACCTATTAAATGTCTTACTGTTATTTTCATTTGCCTATACAGAGTAGCAGGAAATGAGTTTTTAAAAAATTTGGCAGTTGGGTCAGAGCGAT
>JAJIBD010016748.1:0-50192 GCA_021461705.1 Cryptotis parvus | reverse complement strand
ACAGGTTGTGTGCAGGTGTTGCAAAAATTGCCTGGTCCCTGTGAATTTCAGGTCCAGGATGGAAGAAATAGTTCTTGTAAAACTATGACACAACATAAAATAAGTGCCATAATGCTCTACACTTTAGGTCAACTATAGTTTATTTGTACCCCAAAGCAACCACAAGATTCTCCATGGGAGTTACTCATTTGATGGGAAGTATTAATGTAAATAGTCATGGCTGTGTTGGACATTGTTGCTATATCATATGTTTTAATCTTTGAGCTGCATCTGAGAGCGGTATTAATTTTACAGCTTAGAAAATGAAAGTTCAGAATATGGTAAAATAAATAAATAAATATGTTTGGTTAGTTTTTTTTCTTGATTAAATATCTATATTTAATGCTACAAAGTCCTTAAAAAGCAAAATTTGTAATGATATCTCTCTTTCAGTAGGGAAGGGATATTGCTTCATACCCAACTCTTCTCAGTGTTTACTCTTGGCTCTGTGCTCAGGGATCTCCTGGTGGGGCATACATAGGGGGCCATGTGGGCTATGGGGATTGAGCCCACATTACCCACATGCAAGTCAAATATTTTTACCCTTGTATTTTCTCTCTGGCCCCTGTAATGATATCACTTATCTTTTTGGCAGTGTACACTCCCATTCTGAGTGCATAACTTTCATTCAATATGTTTTGCAAATTTCATGAAATAATTTAACATTACATCTATGCCAAAAAATTGTCATATCCTCCCTGATTGTATAAATTTAAGAAACATCTTACACAGTCTTTACGTTGTGATAAGAAAAACATTCTATACAGCCAGCTTTATCTCTGAGAGTCTCTTAAAAAGGTGTTACATTGCTGAGGTTCTTCCTGTTAATCTTCCAGTAAATCTGAAAAACTTGGTATTCCCTCTGGTATTGCAAGATATATCTGCTTACTCTACTGAATTCCAAATGAAGAAATAGGTTTGCATCTTATAAGACAATGACGTATCCTTAAATCCTAGAATACTTTCAGCTGGTGGAGATGCTCACACAATGCAAATTGAAATCAATTGACAGAAGTGAAATCCTATTTTCTTTCCCCCGCCCTCTGGAAATACATGTTTATTTTTTTTTAATTTTTTTTTTTACAATTAAAAAGTTCATGTTTGGGTTTTGGTCATACAGTGTTCCAGCACCCGTCCCTCCACCAGGGCCCATACCTGGTTAGTTTTTTATTGGGGAGGTTACAGAGCTGGAGCTTAAATTTCAAAGTCCAGGGGCTGGAGCGATGGCCCAGCAGGTAGGGCGTTTTGCCTTGCACACAGCCGGCCCGTGCCAGCCTGGGTTCGATCCCCAGCATCCCATATGGGCCCCAGAGCACCGCCAGGAGTAATTCCTGAGTGCAGAGCCAGGAGAAAACCCTGAGTATTGCCAGGTGTGACCCAAAGAAAAAAAAAATTAATTAAATTTCAAAGTCCACCTTTAAGCTAAAAATATAACAATCTTACGTTATACCCACCAAAGGACTCATCACCCCACTTCTCTAAACAGCCTCTTCCTCTTGTTCTAGACCTGTGAAACACAGTATAGGCTAGTCCCCATGGGCTTTCCCAGTAGATTGGAAGGCTCCCTCCTAAATATAAGTCCCATTTAATAACACATCAAGAATGAGAGTAAGCAGTTTCACCGACTAATGAATATTGGGCTAAAGAATTTAAGGTAATTATGTGTGACTTAGGAAACTGTGAGACCCAAGAGAGGCTTTCTTAGATGGGCACTGGAAACTCAGATATATATGTATAAACACATACACATGTATACATATATATGTATGTGAGCATACATATATTCATATACATATATATGTATATGTATATATATATATACATAGTAGGTACTCATTACATGTTAACTGAATCTCAATAGGTTAGGTGACAGAAATTATGATCCTGATTGGGCTAAGTAAATGTCCCTGAATTTATGGTTATCACAACTGACACTGTGAATATAAAACATGCTGAGAATTTTGTAATGAAGAGAACAGAGGGCCTGTAAGAGGCACACACTAGTCAATATATTAAAAGGAATTGGCACTGTTTTTTGTTTAATCAAAAATGTAATATAATCATGTGCTAAGTGCTTTCTGTGAGATCTAATATGTGGGTAGAGAATATCGCTGAGTTGATGGTATTATGTACTCTTAAACACAGCGTTCCATAGCATATTGCCAGGATGGGAAGAAAAAAAATCTAATTCAGAGAGTTTTAGAGCTAAAGTGGTGGATACAGAGAGTAATGTTTGTTGATAATGATGGGGTACAGACACACTGTTTTACAAGTCTTGGAATGCTTCAAATCATCCATTTTCTTGATCTGAAGGCTAATAAGATATGACTAAACTGACATATTCTTGAAAAGGAAGATTTGTTAGCACTCAATATTGGGAGCCATTCCTATGAAGTTTGGGATTATGTTCACAAAAACAATTTCTAAATTTAGATTTTGAAATGTGTCATCCACAGGAGAGATACTTCGGTTCTCCTAGCCCCATGTTACAGAAATTATAGAGACATGGAAGAAAAAGAAATCAAGAGGGATAGTGAGAGGTGGACTGGAGTAGCAGAGCAGGGGACGGGGTCTCAGGGACATTTAAGAGGCGAAATATCTGTCTCTATTCAAACCACAGAGCCAGCATCACTGTCAGCATGAGACCCAAAATGCACTGCCAAATTCAAAATGATGTCTGTCAAGGAGGCAGGCTGGGAGAGAACATTGGCAAGGGAATGTTGACATTGGTGGTGAGATTAGTGCAGGAACACAGGATACCTGAAATCTATTATGAATAACTGTAGAAATCTGGTGCCATAATAGAAATGTTACCTACAATCAGAGTCTACTGCACTTAAGAGTGAGAAAACTTTATCTTTCCTTTTTGATATTTTTCCCTTGAAAATTGGGCAAATCCTGGGCTACTGATGGGCCTTGTGTTAAAATCAACAAGCTCCAGAATGAGAAAAGCTTGATTTCTTCATATCCAAAACTTCCTACTCTCCTGGATAATCATTATGGGACTCATTTTCAGATCTGGTCTTAATTATTTTAACTATCATTGGACTCATTTTCATATCTGGTTTTATTTTTTCTATCTTTCCTAAACATTCATAGGCTTTTTTCACTAACTCCAGAGAATCCTTTCTTCTGTCTAGTCTGTTTCTTTGTCTCTAAAATAGAAAAAAAGAAACATGTCCAGCTGGCCTAAAGAACACTTCCACTAGAGTGGAAGAGGGCGAAATAGGAAATCCCTGATACATATATATGCCTTTTTAAAAAATAGCTTATCACCTTTTCTAAGCCCTAGATTCCTCCTAAAATGTAGGCAGCTGACTTATTTACTTATCTAGTGTTCACTTCTTTCTTGGTTGATTCATCTGTTTTTTTATTCATTCATTTGACCTTTGCTCATTCTTTTGTTTATATAGTAAATTTAAAAATATGTCTACTTTTGGGCCGGGCGATAGCCCAGCGGGTAGGGCGTTTGCCTTGCACGTGGCTAGCCTTTGCCAGCCCGGGTTCGAACCCCGGCATCCCATATGGTCCCCCGAGCACCGCCAGGAGTAATTCTTGAGCGCAGAGCCAGGAGTAACCCCTGAGCATCGCCGGGTATGACCCAAAAAAAAAAAAAAAAAATATGTCTACTTTTGGCAAAAGATAAATAGAAAGTGAATTTTGTGTAGTGTATTCCTATCTTTTTTATTTGCTCATTTTGACACATTGAGTACCTACATTTAACTATATAATGGAAAGAAACAATAGAATTCATCCTAGAGAATTATTGTGAACACTGTGATGATTATATACATAATTTATATCTAAATATACAATACAAAATAAAATATGATATATATGTGAATTATATATTAACAAATATTATGGTCAGTCAGTGATTATATTGCATAATTTAGTAGCTTTTTCTGGTAATACTTTTTACCTTTTGTAGTAATTTTTTTTGCTTTCTTTTCTGTTTATCTCATAGTTTTTAGTCTCATAGTTTTTAGGCTCTTTTGAATCTCCTGTTCACCTTAGTCTTTCAATATCCTGTCAGTTCTTCTCTCCTTGTCCCTGGCAGAATAGTGGCTCCTTTCTCTTGCCATATAGTAGACTTACAGACAAGTCCCTTAAATGGGACCTTCATGTGTGTTTTCTTCTTAAAAGGTATAATAAACTTTAAAATGAACGAGATTGAATTTAAAGATCATATTTTAGTTGTCTACTGTGCCCAGGTCACTGTACCAGGTGTCATTCTGTTTTCCTAATTCATCTAGACAGATGTCCCCTGAGGGTAACATTTATGGAACTAAGGAAAAGGAAAAAGAGTTTCCAAGAAATAAGGGGAGTATGAGTAATGGAAAAAGTGTATTGGAGACTAGCAGAAATCACCCTCTGATTTCTGAGGGCTATGTGACTTTAGACAAGGTCTTCAAACTTTCTGTTTCTTCAAAATAATCATAATGCTATCTTTGAATGGAGAATTAATTAACACATGTCCTGCATGATCATAACTCAATACTTTGGGACACTTTATCTTTTTTTATTGGCTTTTTGGGTCACACCCGGTGACGCTCAGGGGTTACTCCTGGCTCTGCACTCAGGAATTACTCCTGGCGGTGCTCTGGCGACCATATGGAATGCCGGGGATCCAACCCAGGCCGGCACGGGCCTGCCGCGATACAAGGCAAACGCCCTACCCACTGGGCTATCGCTCTGGCCCCAACACTTTTTCTTTGGATGCACAAGTAATGCTGGATTCATTTGTGGGTGGAAGGAAAAGAAGTAAATTAGCAAAGAATAGGAAAGTTCCACGATTCTGACCTACTTCATTCACCTTCCATGTTCTACCACTCCCACGTTAGGTCTGGGAGGAAATGGTAGAAGGAACAAAAGCTCAATTTCATGGAGATTTCTTATTCCTGGAAAAGGAAACTAAAGTGTTTGACATCATTGAAAGAGATGAGAAACACAAGAGTCTAGTCGAAGAGAAAATGCTCTTGATTGTCCACCACGGTAACAATACACAAAGCTAATGGAGAAAAGAATTTTTTATTTTTTTTACAATTACAAAGATATACAATTAAAAAGTTCATATTTGGGATTTGGTCATACAGTGTTCCAGCACCCATCCCTCCACCAGTGCCCATCTCCCACCACCAACGTCCCGGGTTCCCTCCCCCTCCCCAGCCCTCCTCCATGGCAGGTTCTTTATTTCTTTCCCTTTCTCTCTCTTTCTCTGAGAAAAGAATTTTTTGAAAGACACATTATTTATAAAAATGTTGTAGCAGTTGTGACGTTTTCCACAAAATCTGTGTTACCAAGGTCTGGAGAGATAGTCCAGGGATTAAAACCACACCTACTTGTGGTCAGCCCTCATTCTACATCTAGCAATATCTGGTCCCCAGAGCACAGTCAGGAGTGACCCCAGAACAGAGAACCAGGAGTAGCCCTAAATACTTCTGGGTGTCACTAAACCCTTTCCTAAGACGTGTATTACCATAAATTATTCAGTAAAAATAAAGGCAGAAAAGTCTTGTTTCCTCTTTCTAGAAATGTATTTCTAAATTGTATTTCTCAAACAATTTATATTTATAGTAATTTTGAGTTTCCATGGTTACTTTTTAAAAGTGACATCCTCAAAGTGTACAGTTATGTCAAATATTAGACCCTCTGTAGAAATAAATGCTTTTGTATCAGACAGTAAAGTAGCAACTGGGTACTTGATAACTTTTTCCCCATTGTAAAATAGCCAGTTAAGACCAGTTCTTGTTGGGGCCGGAGCGATAGCACAGTGGGTAGGGTGTTTGCCTTCCATGTGGCTGACTTGGGTTCCATCCCGGCATCCCACATGGTCCCCTGAGCACCACCAGGAGTAATTCCTGAGGAAAGAGTAGGGACTAACCCCTGAGTGTCACTGGGTGTGACCCAAAAAGAAAAAAAAAGAAAAAAAAGGCCAGTTCTTGTCAGCTGAATCATGAACCAAGAAAAGTACCTTTTTGAAGGCAAGCTAATGAGTTTAAAACTTAGTACAGCAAATAAAAACAGCATTAGCAACCAGGCAGGGGCTTCAGGAGAAAATGTGATAGTCATTAAGAATCTAGGTGCATGGCTCTTTAGAGGAACTTCCTTGCTACTAGGAACTCTCTTCCTGAACGAAATGACACATTGGCCGCATCACCTTACAGGCTGTTCCATACCTATTTCTATTTCATTGCTTCCTTGGTCAGATTTGAATCTTCACTTTACTCCAATGATTTCAAAACTGCACGATTGGTGTTGTTACCCCAATACCTACAAATACACCTGGTGTCAATGATTGTCCCAACCTTGATTCCTACACTGTGTTTGATATTTGCTTGCAGTTTAGTCTTATAGGGGTCACTTTTGAGAGGTATGCCCTTTAGTTCTTTTATTCTCCATTTGGAAGCTTCTGGCTTATGGGTTCTTTAATTCCAAGAACATGCCTGTATCAGAGGCACCGAGACAATTTTCCCCAGATTGCATGCATTTTGAAGTTTTTTTTTTAATTTTATGTGCATGTAAGTATTTTGAGGGGTGGGGAGTGTGGACTCCAAAGTGGTGCTCAGGAGAGCAAGGTCAATCCTGGTGATTCCTGGCCAACTGGGTTAGCAGTTCAATGTCAGTGTCTAAAATGTGGTGCTACTTGGGCTAGTTCCAAGGACCCCAAGGTCATAGCCAATAGTGCTCAGAATGTCTCCAGGAATGGAACCTGAAATGCTCCAAGCCTCCTGGGCTATGTCAGGTGCTGATCAGGAGACCATGCAGTATAGATTTTGAAACAGATGAACATGCATGCAAGGCAATGTGCCATAATCCCTGTACCATGACCTGTGACTGTTGTCCTTGGGGCCAATAAAATGTAGTCTGTTTACCTGATTTTATAATATGGATGGAAATAGAGGGGAAGAGAAAATGAAATTTTCCATGAGGGCAGAACCCTAAGGGATGCTTCTATAGTGAGTTGGGATCACCATTCCTTCTGCAAGGAGAGGAAATAGAAAGTTGAAAGATAGCAGAAACCAAGGGAGACTAGAAGAAATTGGAAAACATGTGAGAGAACTCATTGGTACGGTCTGAAGGAAACTATCCTAAACTTACCTAGTTTTCTGTTGTCACTGGGGCATTTAGTTTCCACAGGTGGTTCACGGATAATACATAAACAAACCCAGTAATATATTGATGGGCTGACTTGAGAGCTCCATAAAGTAACACCTGCCCTTGCTGATGAACAATTGCCATTATTAGCCAGTGACAAGTCAATTTCAAGAGACTAAAATCTCCACATAACCTCATAGGAACAACAATAAGAGATATTTATATGCACACGTCAGAGACCTAAAAGCAACCAGAGTACTGTTATTAATAGTTATGGTAAAATGAACGAGTGGAGTTTCCAGCGACTCACAGAACATGCTAAAGACTTAAGACCTACAAGAGACTTCAAGAGCTCGTATTTCACTTCTAAGTCTCCAAGGACCATCAATAATCCTTAGTACATTTCAAGTTATTTCCTCAACTATTAATGTTCTATAGTGTATAAAAACTTTCACTTCTGTCTAATGTGCTTAATGGGACTGATTTATGTCAAATGAATTCAATGGAATATTGGCATCTGGTTCACATGATTTCATTTTTTTTCAGAGGAATGACAAAGAACTATTCACTATTTGGCAGAAGACTTCTTAAAAGGTACTATAAATTGGGGCTCCATATTCTGTGTTCCTACTTTCTTCTTTCCTTGAATTATTTGAGGATTTATTTGATTGCCATTATTTATTATTTATTGACATTTAGGTTGTACTTCTGGTGACTTGATTTTTTCCCTTTTTGTTGTTTTATCATGTGTTTTCAATATTACAGAATTTCAGAGATATAACAGCAGTCCAAATGTATATTATCCATAATTTATTTTACCTCTAAAGATTTCTTCTATCAACATGTCAGTTCTTAAATTAATAACCTTGTAGGTATGATGTTTGGCTTGCATGTGGCGGGCCTGGATGGGATCCCTGGTACCACATATGGTCCCCTGTGTTCTTCTAGGAGTAATCCTTAAATAAAGACTCAGGACTAAGTCATATGCTCCAAGTCCATAAAACAAACAAACAAAAACATAATATTGTGACACATTAGTTGAGGAATAATTGTCTTATTTTTACTTTGGCACCATGTTTTAGTGACTTATAGCATGTACTTGCTTGGTGGTTGCACAAAAATTATTTAACCTTCCATTTTCTACCCTTAGTATTATCCCATGCAATAGTGAAAGTACAATACATGGCTCATAGATAGACATGTGAAAATTAAGTGAGGAAGTACATGCAATACACTGAGCAGATTCTCGAATCTCCAAATAGTCCACCCATGTAGTGGACTTTTAATTGTTTTTATTACTGCTATTAAAGCTAATCTATTCACCTTTGTTTTGACAACTCTCTTAGTCTCTTGGTTATTCTCAGTCATCATTTGCTTTTTTTGGTTTTTGGGGCCTTTGGGTGGGTCACACAGGTGATACTCATGGTTACTTGTGGCTGTGCATTCAGGAATTACTCCTGGTGGTGCAAGGGGACCATATGGGAATCTGGGGATTGAAACAGTGTTGGCCACATGCAAGGCAAACATTGGCCACACTGTACTATCACTCTGGCCAATCGTCATTGGCTTTTGAAAGATAAAGCTAAACCTTTCTCTTGACCATTCAATCTCGGTATTCTCCTTTTGCACTATGTGACAATCATGAAATTGTTTTTGTACTTAGTTCTCTCCTTCCATAATATCAGTCCTTAATTTCAGCCCAAATAATTTCCTTTTAACACAAAAGAATGTTACATTTTCTTAGAATTTAGGAGTTTCTTACTTAATTTGTTCTAAAGATTTCTCATTTGTGAAATGGCCATGATACACATGTCACAATTGTTTTATCTTTTGGGATGAAGGATATAAAAAGGGATGCTAAGACTATATTTGTTTACTTGGACTTTGAGCCACACCTGGTGGTATTCAGGAGTTACTCCTGACTGTACTCAGGAATTACTACTGAGGGGGACTACATGGGATGCAAGGATTGAAGCAGGGTTGGCTATGCACAAAGCAAGGGTCCAACAGATTGTATTATCTCTACAGCCCCTGACTTTATTCTTTATTCATTTATTATCTATCTTTCTCTCTGTATCCTGTCTAAAACCATAGCTCATGTTTCATCTTCAAGAAACACACCATCTTCCTTCACCCCAACCTTTTAGTCTGTCTGTGTTGCTTCTTTTACCAGAGATATTTTAGCAGCTTGGGGGAATGTCATCTCATCCAAGAAACCTTGCCAGGTTAAGTGCTTTTCTTTTGTGATGTTCCATATTTTATTTGTCACAAAGGATTATGATTTCAGGTTGTAGCATTATATTTTGCCATGTACTTAGGAAATTCTTTAACCTCACCATTTATGATTTATTCAGCTTCCTATTTCAGACAATAGATGAAGTATAAACATTTAAAGAAGTTATATTGAAGTCTTAGTGTTTACCATTTTCACAGTAAAAATGAGCGTAATCTCAATATATCTATAAAATAGTGAGCACTGTCTTTCTAATAAGGAAAACCAACCTGAAAAAAAATCTAAAAAATTCTCACCAAGTCCAGTTTGAGTCCAAGGATGAATATATTTGACTGATATTTTTCTTGCTTGAATCTAGCCAGAGGCCTATGAAAATAGGTCCTCCATTTAAACAAGTTCCTGCTGTGCTTTATACCTTGTATTCTATTCATTTACTTCATACTGATGGTTTCCAGGTGAACAATGTGTTTGTGTATGTTTGCTTGAGAATTATCTGTATTCACCATAGATTTTCAGCTTGCCTTCTCCATGTCTTAATTTAAGGAGCACAGCTGTTGACTGTACTGTTCATTGATATACTACCCCCAGCTCCTAGATAAGTGTTCAACACACAGCAAATCCTCAGCAGCAAAACAAATCCGATTTACCCCCTCACCGCTTTCCTTGTCCTCTTTAAACAAATGCCATTTCTGGGATGCATGTGAACATGATGCAAAGGACCTTTAAGCCAAATTGAGCCCAAATAGCTTTTCCAACAATTTCACCAACTACTCTGAGCAAGACATTAAATCCCACATTTTGCTTCTATAAAGGATGCTAACAAAATCTAAATGTCAGGGCTAGTATGAGAGAGCCATTAAAATAATAAATGTAAAGTGATCAACCTGAGTTCCAGAAAATGCTTTATTCTCTTCCAGGATGACTCACCCATATTCTGCACTCACTATGGAAAGAGATTTCACCTAAATTACTGAAACAAAATTGTCCTTTTAAAGAACAAACACAGTGTTGATTAAAATCATCTGATAGAAGTTTTAGATTTTTAAGCTGATTTTATGAAATGAAAGTACTATAGTTTACTGTGTGTGCTCTTTTTAGAATTAGTAAAAGAGGGGATATGCATGCCAAAAACAAAATGATAATGAATTTTGAAACATTTGTGGCATATCTATTATGTTCATAATACTGTGCTACATCCTGGAAGATGAAAGCTAGTTGTAAGACCCCCTGGTCAAAGCTTGGTCATCCTGCCCTGGAATTCACAGTAACGTTCTTCACCATTTTGGACAATTTTTTACAGTCTTACCTCTATAATATATATTTCTAAGAAAATAAATCACTTCCATGATACCTTCACAAAATTAAGGGAGATGTATGTGAATTATTCACTCATACATTGAATAATATTCTCATGTCACTTTTACATGCTAAATACTGTCATGGGACCAGAACAATAGTACAGTGGGTAGGGCATTTGCCTTGTACACATGTGACCCAGATTTGACACCTGGCACTATGTATGCTAACCCTGAGCCTACCAAGAGCTCAAGGCCTCCCAGAACACACAGAGCCAAGAGTGACTCCTGAGCACCACCCTGTCTATCCCCCAAACAAATAAAAATTAAATAACCTGCCAAGAGTCAAAGCAAGGTATATATATGCATATACATATGCATATATAGATATATCTCTATCTATATCTATAGATATATGCCTATATGTGAGGACAGGCACATATATATTATCCTCACAGATAGGCACACATGTGCCTATCCTCACAGATTTTTATGAACTTTCTAAGATAGAAAGTTCTTGGTAATTCAAGGCTCAGGTCCACATTAATTCAGTATAGTTACAATAGTGTAGTAGAAGCATCTCAGCTCTTGTTCATTTGCCAGATATTATTGATGTCTTAGTATGGATCGTACTTTATTAACAAAACAATAATCCTCATGTTCATCAATAAATACTGGAGATCAGAGGTGACTACAAGAGAATCCCACCCTCACGGCAGAGCCTGGCTAGCTACCCGTGTCATATTTGATATGCCAAATACAGTAGCAATTATAGACCTCATTCCCATGACCTGATGGAATGGTTTAAGGCTCTTTATGTTCCTGGAGCAAGCAGATGCCCATGGGCTCTACTAGCATGTGACAGGACATATGGAGATGTTACTCGTGCCCACTAGAGCAAATTGATGATGAATGGGAAGACAAGTGATACAAGTGATAATCCTCATATTGATTCTAAACTTAGGCATTCAAGTTTGTACAATCTAGATAAAATCCAATGAGTTTATATAATGCTTAATATGGCTGGAAAGGACTTTCCAGATTCAAAGTGTCCTTCAGAATTATTAAAAATTAGGAACATTATGAGCTCTGACTTGAGTTCAACATAAAAACTAAACCTTTGATATACCTAGGATAATTAAGGACATTTTCCAAAGGACTCTACATAATAATCTAATGAGCCTCAGTTGGGTTGGGGATTAAACTTGAATGAGAATTTATCAACTACAATATAGATTATATCATCAATAAAAACTATGATCAATTTTGCCTTATAACAAATAGCAGTAACACACTGTATAGCTGGGTATCAAACATTAGTAATTGCACAGTAACAAAGTTCTGTTTCATCTCATATATAAGAAAACTTAAGTCTCTACCAAGCAGTATAAAGATGCTTTGTTAAATTAGCCCTATTTTCTATGTTCTATTTTCCTAAGCAATCTGCATTACTCTTTGTTAAATCTTATTCCACCATTTTACTTTGTCTTCCGGATATACAACAGCAAAATACTTCTATTTGATATAACTTAGTAGGTTATATTTTTGGTGTTCAAGGATATAATGGATATTAATCTATATGAAAACAAAATTTTCAACAGCTATTATATGACAGGCCTAGCTAGCTTGGGAGCTTTGCTGTTTTATCCACTTACAGCTTAATCTATTTACATGTTCTTAAGCCAGGGTTCATACTAATGAGATCTCTTTTCTATGTAAACACTGATGGAGGGTGTGTCAGTTACAGAAGTCACCTTGATTCTGAATGAGTGGCTTCTGACTTATTATTATACATCTACTAAGACTTCTATGTTATCTAGATTGGGAACAGCTCCTCTTTATACCCACTGGACCCAGCATGGGACAGTTAGAATTTACCAGGAGACTACCACCCTGGGTATATTGAGACTATTGTTTAAGATTATAAGAAGGATCATACTAGTTTGCCCTCAAGCAGGGCGAGTGTGACCCTTTCAGTATACAGAGAAAAAAATACTCAGAAGGATCTTGTGGGTACCATCTAGATTACATGAAGCCCATGAAATTAAGATGTATTATTTTATACCAGCCCCCTCTCTCTCCAGTGTTTTACATAAGAGATAATGTCAGAAGAAGGGATTAATCCTTGGCTAGACTTTGTTTATATCTATAATATGGTGTGGCGCCACCTTTCTACACTCTTCTATCTAGAAGCTATTTAGGATTCTTTTTTAACAAAATCCTCCCTGAAATTAGAATTGCTTTGGTGTATTTAATAAGGGGGACTGACTTGAGGCACTCACCCCCTTTTTGTAGGGGCTCTCTCAGGTGAGTTCTCTCTTTGGTGGGACTCCTTTCTGGTAGGACCCTCTTTGGTAGGACTCTCTTTCTGTGGGATCATCTTTGGTAGGAGACTTGGGCTCTCATGTATGGTCTAAGTTCTGACCAGAGCTAAAGGTCTTCCATTATATTGGATTTTGGTGGTAGAGCTTTTGTACTACTAAAAACCCTTTTTGGAACTGTGCTGTACTCAGGAGTATCATCCCTGGTGGCCTCAGAGGTAGAAGAGAACTTCTGTCTTGATACTATTGGGGACCCCAGTGGCTCCCCAACAAACAGCCTTAACAAACACCCCAAATAAATCTACCAAATAGTACCAAGCTTCTTTCTGCTGTCAGATAGTGAAAGAAACCTATATAATAAAATTGGTCACTTACATCCAGTCTCTTCTTCATATTGTTTGTGCAATCTCTTCATTTGCAGTATAATAGGGTAATAATGTCTCTTGTGGTTGTATGGTCAGGCAGTGATACATCTGGCCCAGGAGAATGGTCACTCTGCCATCTTTTCCATTTTTTACTGTTGTTTCCCATGAACTTGGCTTTACCTAACTCGTGTCTGGCAGCAGTTATATTCACTCACATTTGAACATCATCACATATTAGCTAATAAAGCTGCTTATATGGTCACTTTTTTTAATTGAAATAATGTTTATTTATGACTCTGTTGCATTATATGAGTGAAAGTTCACATCTCCTTCAAATACATGTCACCACATCACCAAAGGACCAATGTCTGCCCTCCACTGTCTCATTATCTCTCTTCTTCCTCACCGAAACCCTTCCTCTGGTAACATCAATTTTATAGTTATATTCTCAGAGCATGTTTTGGTTTGGTTTATATCTCCTTGTTTTATTTTAATTTGAGTAAAATTTCCAGGAATTTGAACTTCTTCTTTATTTCATATTTCAGTTAGCATAGCCCCCTTCAATTTCACTCAGATTGTTAAAGGCAAGATTTCATCTTTTCCTGAATAATATTCTAATGTCTCTACCACCTCTTCATCCACTCCTATATTCTTGGACATTTATGCTGTTTACAAATATTGACTATTGTAACAAAAAATATAATGGACAAAAATTATGTAAATATTTTACCAAAGTCTTTTACCACATATTTAAAATTTTTTATTATACCACCGTGAGATATACAATTACAAAGATATTCATATTGGGTCTCTGTCATAGTGTTCCAGCACCCATCCCTTCACCAGTGCCCCATTCTCACCACCAATGTCCCCACACTCACTCCCACCCAACCCGAGCCTGCCCCTATCGCAGGCACCTTTTCTTTCTCTCTTTATCTCTCTCTGTCTCTGTATTTCTCTCTCTTTTCTTACACTTTGTGGCTTGCCCTACAGATATTTATGGTTTGTGACATAAGTCTCTGTGTTCATATTCAATGGTGAGTTCTAGTGTGACATTATGATTTCCCATTCCCCATAAGCCTCCCCAGTTTGTTGCAACTACAATGATCATTACAGTGTATAAATGAGCAATATCCTGGGAAGGACCTGATCCTATCCTTCATTATTATCTAAGTCTGTCATGCGGCAATTGGTCTGGTCTATCTCTTGTCAGATAGTGATTGTGATGGCAGCCAGCTTGTAGACACGCCCACTGGGATGTGGAGGTGGAGGGATTGGAGGAGAAGCCCCGATTCCTGTTCCAAGTCCGTCCTGAACAGCCACAACCCCCCCATGTCTGCTAACCCTAGGAGCTATGTTGTACTCGCCAGGGGACAAGCCATTTACCAGCCTCCAAACTCCATGGGCTGCTCCACATGCATCGAGCAGCGCAGCTGTGGGTCTGGTCTGTCTCTTGTCTGGCTTTGCTCTTTTTTACAAAAACTTTTACCTGGCTACTTACCAAGGAACAGAATTATTGAATCATATGACAGACATTTTTATTATTTTGCATTGCCTCCATACTGATATCCAATGAGGCCAGAGCAGTTTACATTCCAACCAACAGTGTATGAGAGTCACTATTTGAATTTGAATAATTCTGAAATCTTCTGCACATCATAAGAAACTCATGCTAAAATAACATGACATCCTACAGAGTAGGAGAAGATATTTGCATAGTAAATAAGTTGAGGGATAATACATAAGTTCTACAAGGCACTCATAAAACTCAACAACAAGAAATACAAAATTTCATCAGTAACTGATGAGAGGAGATAAACAGACATTACTCCAAAGTAGACATACAGATAGTCAATAAGCATAAGAAAAGAGCTCATTATTACTCATTATTTGGGAAATGCAAATCAAAACATGTCATCTCAGGTTAGTTAGAGTGGCAGATATCAAAAATTCTGGAAATAGTCCTGTCGGGGAAACCGCCAGGGTCCCCGAAAGTGTCAGGCAGAAGTTCTCTTCTACCTCCGAGGATGCCGGGAAACAGATGAAGACTCACGAGTCCTGTGCAGTTCCAAAAAGGCTTTTAATAGTACAAAAGCTCTTCCACAGCAATCCAATATAAGGAACAAACTCTAGCTCTGGTCTGAACTTAGACCATACAAAAGAGCCTAAGTCTCCCACGAAAGAGAGAGAGGATCTCATCCGAGCTAAGTCCTACCCAGAAGAAGGAGCAAAAGGTCAAAGAGCAAAAAGCCAAAAGCCAGAAACAAAGGCCGAGGAGCCAAAAGCCACAGGAGCCAAAAGCCGAAAGCTAAAAGTCCCAAAGTGAAGGGGCCTCAAGTCAGTCCCCTTATATACACCAAAGTAATACAGGGAGGGTCATGTCAACAAAGAATTCTAAACAGAGTATAGTGCCACACCTTATTGCAGGTATAAACAAAGGTAGCCAAGGACTAATCCCGAGATTATCTCTTATGTAAAACACTGGAGAGAGAGACAGGGCTGTTATAAAGTAATACATCTTAACTTCATGAGCTTCATGTAATCTAGATGGTACCCACAAGGTCCTTCTTATTTATTATCTGCACCAAGGTGATTCTGAGTATCTTATTCTCGTGTACTGAAAGGGTCACAACGCCTGCTTAGAGCAAACTAGTATGATCCTTCCTATAGTCTTCCTATTGTCTCAACGTAGCCAGGTTGGTAGTCTCCTGGTAAATTCTAACTGTCCCACGCTGGGTGCAGTGGGTATAAAGAGGAGCTGTGCCCAATCTAGAAAACATAGAAGTCTTAGTAGATGTATAAGTCAGAAGTTATTCAATCAAGGTGACTTCTGTAACTGCCACACCCTCTAGCAGTGTTTACATGGAAGAGAGGTCTTATTAGAATGAACCTTGGCTTAAATAGATTAAGCTGGGAGTGGACAAAACAACAAAGCTCCCAGAATAGCTAAACCTGTCCTCCAACACAGTCCTGGTAGAGTTGTGGACACTTCATTCGCTGTTGATGGTTCAACCGCCATGTAAAGCAATATGGCAATCTCTAAAAAAAAAATAAAAAAAAGGAATGGAACCCACAAAAAAACAAAAGCAGTGATGTCCCTTCTTGTCACATATCGCCCCCACAACAAAAATACTAATTCAAAAATATTTATGTACACCAGGATTTATTTCTATTCCTAGTACAAAAACATTGTATTGAAATGACCCAAATGCCAAAGTATGTATGAATGTATTGAAAAGTGGTGCTATTTATACGCAATGGAATATTGTGCAACTATACTAAAAAAGGTTAAAATTATGCAATTTGCTGTTACCCGTATGTAATTGTAACAGACAGTTGAAGACATGGTGTCAAGCTGAGCGAAGTCAGTCAGATATAAAGGGTAGCTACAGAGAAGCTTCTGTCATATGATAGAATTAATGATACACAGTCAGGGAGCAATAGATGATGAAAGGTAGGGAACTAGAGAGTTCATCCACAGAACTTAATTTGCAAGTCAGGGGATTGCTGAAAGGGAGGAGCCTTTGGGACTTTGTTGGAGGGAAGTTTGTGCCCTGGTGGTTGGTGTGGGTTTGGAATGAAGTATGCATGAAATCAGCATTAACAGTATGGCAAGTCACAATACCTCAATAAGGATTTAAAAAATAAGTAGATTAATGTACAGTTTCTTAAGTTTGGAGCCACAAAATCCTACAATGTGAGATTCTGGTCCAAAATTAGGTTTAATCACCTGCAGACACACTGCATAATCCTGACACACAGCTTATAATAAATATTTGTTTGTAGGCTAAAATAAACCATTGTATGTGATTGCAAATAAAACATGACTAATGTTATTCCAGTGGAAATTTTTAGAGAAATCATGCATTTCTGGGCATACTGTATTATTATTATACAATTATTTTCAGTATATAAAATTATTTTAATTTTTGATGATGTTTTTACTATATATGGTCAAAATCATTTTCCTTGCTTAATTTTTATAACTGAAAGTCAACACATGTTCATTATCACTAAATGATGAGAGTTAATTTTATCAGCATAGCAAAAAGAATTCTTGGCTTAGTAATATGTCCATATTTTATTTTTATTTGTTAAAGATAATTATTTATAGAATAACCATTTGTTACAAAGTTACAAATATGCCAATTATTGAGTTTCAGGTATATAATGTTCCAACACCAATCTCTTCCCCAATGTCACCTGCCCTCCGGGAATATCCCATTTTGCTTTCTTTTCTTCACCCCCTGGCTTACCTCCGTGGCAGCCAATTTTATATATTTTTATATTTTTTATTATACCACGGTGAGATATACAATTACAAAGATGTTTATGTTTGAGTTTCAGTCATACAGGGTTCCTGCACCCATCCCTCCACCAGTGCCCACTTCCCACCATCAAAGTCCTGTGATTTCCTTCCCCCTTCCCCAGCCTGCCTCTATAGTAGGCACCTTGCCTTCTCTCTTTCTCTCCATCTATCTATCCATCTATCTATCTATCTATCTATCTATCTATCTATCTATCTATCTATCTATCTATCTATCTATCTATCTATCTATCTATCTATCTATCTATCTATCTATCTATCTCTCTCTCTCTCTATCTCTTCTATCCTCGTCTGTCATCATCTATCTTCTATCTATCTATCATTATATCACTCCTTCTCTTACACCTTGTGGCTTGCAATACATACATTTAGAGGCTATCATGTATATCCCTTTTGCCTATATTCAATGCTCAGTTCTAGGATGGTGTTATCATTTCCAACGATTATTAGCACACTGTTTCATTCCCTTTCTTACCTAATATCTGACTCCACACACACTTGCAGTAGATTTCACCTACTGACAAGACCTCCTGATCAATTTTTGCCTGGCCTTGGTTATTGGTATCATGCTGGGGATTTTTTTTTAATATCCCGCAAATAAATGCAGTCATTCTATATCTCTCCTTTTCCTTCTGACTAATTTCACTCAGCATGATCCTCTCCATGTCCATCCATTTATAGGCAAATTTCATGACTTAATTTTTCTAACAGCTGTATAGCATTCCATTGTGTCGATGTACCACAGTTTCTTAATCTAGTCATCTGCTCTTGGGCACTCTGGTTGTTTCCAGATTCTGTCTATTGTAAATAGTGTGGCAGCCAATTTTTAAATTTCCCCCCCCCCCCTCAGTACTTTTTCATGTTCTTCCTAATATGCTGGGAGAAGTGACATGTACAGGGAAAATGTGGGTATTGAACTTTGGAAGACTAAGAATTCATATTTGCTGAGTATTACTTCCTTATTTGCAAGTGTCATTAGCAATTTCTGACTCATCAAGTTATTGGAAGAATTAAATAAAATGAACTACACACTGAATAATTTATCCCTCCTTCCAAAGACAATTGTTTGCATTTATAAAACAAAGTTAGCATTTCTATCATAGCATTATGAGGTTTGAAGTAAAAGTACCTTTTAATAATAAATTTCTATTAAAGTATCATTATTAGAACTGGAATCATTAACAGAGCTGAAAAAATTTTATCCAAATAATCCAAAGACCTCCCATGAGGCAATATTTTAAAAGGGTTTAGACAGAAAACAGTATTAAAAAATTAAAAATAAAGCACATCTAAACTTAGACTTCCCACATTATTTTTAGAGCCTACAAAATATGTGTTTTGACTGACAAGCTTTGTGCCAGGTTTCTACCAGATGAAATTATCATTTCTTGTTCTTAAATCGTGTCAAAGAAAGATTTTACTGCCAAGTGACACCTGATATGGTCAGTAGAGAACTCTGGAAAGATTAGAGTCTGTTTTCCCCTGTTGTTGAACAAAGCTAGTATTTAATAAATTTCCTTTCAAGTGTCCAAATTTTTAGTTACTTACACTAAATGCCACTGTCCTCAATGCATGCATAATTGGCTATTTCTATAGTGTTGACTGTTAGCAGAGAATATTATTGGTGCACCTTATTTATTAAATATTTATTAGAAATGACATTTGATAAAAGAAAAATTTGCAAGCAAATTAAAGCTCTACTTTCAATATAACATTAAAACCTGGTTAATTATTTTAATGGAGACTTTGTAAATGTATCCTGTATTTTATTACCCTGTTTAATCAACTAGAATAAGGCATATTTTTGTGTTATGTGGTGATGTGGTATATTTTCATGATTTTTGTAGAGTGAAAGACTGTCCCAAGCTGGATGGCCCCCACAGACTATGCTTAAAATGGTCTCACTTGACCTTTTCACTTGACTGCCACCGCTTTCATGCAAAAAACTCTTTTCAGCCTGGGCTATTGTGTCATCTGCCTCTCTGCTCTAGTAGCACTATTGTCTTTCAAAAAAATATAAAGTAATAACAAGTCATTTGCTCTAATGTTGACATCTAGGTATTTGTAAATAGATATGTCATTATTAGTGGGTGCCCTTCATGTACATATATTAATACAGCATTAAGAAAAAGATATTAATAATTTTCATTAAGTGCAAACAAACCTGATGACAAGAACAAAACAAAATTCATCAACAAGTATGCATGTTTATTGTATCACTGTTGATGACAACAGAGAGTTAGAAGTCCCTCTTGACTTGAGGAATGCATGGGTAAAGAAGATATGGTACATATGCACAGTGGAATAGTACTCAGCAATTAAAAAGATGAAACTTTTGCATTTGCAACCTCATAGATGACACTAGAAAGCAATACTCTTATTGGAATTTCTATTCACAGATAAACAATGATTGTGTTTTTCCACTTATATTTTAAATAGTCAAACTTAGAGGGTTACAGAAAACTATTAAGAAAATTGTGGCTGAACTATTTTTCAGCCACAATTTTTTTGATAAGTTGGTTTAATCTGTTGTCTTAGACCATGACACTACTGGCATTTTGCTCTGAGCAATTCTTTGTCTGAGGAGACTGTCTTGTGAATTGAAAGGTGTTCTGTAGCATTTCTGAACTCTTCACATATATAAACAAGCATCATCCCTCAACTGGCACATGCTGAAATATCACCAGACATTGTCAAGTGTTCCCAGGAGGGAGAGGAGAATGATGTCTGTCTGAGAAACACAATGCACTTCCATTATGTCTAGCTTCTTGCAGTTGCTTTGTTATGTTCTAAAATTTCCACATGGTTTATAATGTTATAGTTTCTTATTCTCTGCTTATTTAAAAAATAGAGAGAAGATACAAGGGAATATACAGTATTGATCAATGAAAAACCTTTGGCCTTGGAGTAGAAAACTGATACCCAAGAGTGACTACACTCTAGAGAGGTGTGTGATGGGAAGAATATCTGGCCAAAGATGATGCAAGGTCAGTGGTAGGGGTCAGAATCACATTGGTGGTGGTTGAATTCAGTAACTTTGACATAAGCTAAAGTAGAGTAAAAATATCAGTGGGATGCCTTCCAAACTATGAAGGGTGGCAGGGAGTAACTCCTGTAATAGCTAACTAGACTATCAGTTCCATGCTTAAGGCCAAAGGCCATGGTGCTGGAGTACTACAGGCCCACCAGGCTCACATGTGGCAATGGTCAAGGCCCCCAGAATCACAGCCAGTGATGTTCTGGCAGCCATGTGGACTAGAGATAAAACCTGGGTCAAGCATGTGGCTTAACTGCTATAATATTGATCTCCTGGTCTCTAAAATAAGATTCATTCCTATTTTCTAAGAGATAATTGGAGTCCTACAATGCATGTCTGAAAACTATTATATCAGGATCTCCAGTTCTTTTATAATTTTAATTTTCTTTTGTCAACCCATTATCTATCTCTTTGTCAACTTTCTTTTCAGAGGCAGCAACTCTTGATATAATCTAGCCTCTCCAGGCTTCAGTACTTGTGAGAGCAGAAAAGCCTCATGGCCAGCCACACTGTGTGCTGAGCCTGCTCTCTGAGTTGTGAGTGACAAGCAGACAGCCTTGACCAGGGTCCCTTTCTTAGAAAGATCCTGCAAACAGACTTTGCCTCTCAGGTCAAAAAACACTGGTGCCATCGCCGCTGGGGCCTTTAAGCCTTTTTTTTTTTCTGGGTGCCTCCTTTAATTTTTTTAATTTTTTTAAAAAAAAAAAAGTAGGGGCCCCCCCCCCCCCCCCCTCCCCCCCCCGCCCAGGGGTTCTAAAGCCTTCTTTAGTTTAAGAATAAATAATAACTGCTGATTGGATTGGTGTTAAAATATGATGTGCCTAAAATTCAACTATCAATAGCTTTGCATAACACATTTATTTAATAAAATTTGTTTTAAAAAAACTGTTGCTCAAAATAAACCCCACAATTACCTCAAAACAAAACCCTGCACCAAAGTAGTACACCCCTCCTCACTCTATTTCTTTCCATCTCTTTGGTCTTAGGTTTGCCCATTGGCAACTCAGTGCTGTTGGGCAGCTTCACATAGATGCTCTAATGCACCTCACAGCTTTTTATCTGTTCCTAGAGGGTTGTTTATGTTAAAGAAAACTAGATGGCTCTCATCAGGAGACAGCTCTAATTCTACCTTTGTTAAAAATGGATGTGAAGAGTGTTGGAATTCTTTTGTTCTAGTTCACAGCCTTAGTTTGGGTTTGGATTAGTACTTTTATTTATTAAAAAAAATATATTTAATTATTGGGTTTATGTCATTTCATCTCTTCCTCATATTCACACCTATATATTCAGACAAACATGTACTCCTTCACACATAAGTAACATGGATACAAATTTCAGAGTTCCTCAATTTTACAGAAGCCAACTTTTACAAGCGTGTTCACCTATGTTTAAGTGTTATTTCCTTATATTAAAATCTATCATGTATTGGACCGATATTATGCCGAACCATGCAGAATTGAAGGTGCTTGTCCTGCACATGATTGACCCAGTTTGATCCCCTGCACTTCATAGGTCCCCAGGCACAGCCAGGAGTCATACCTGAGTACAGAGAAAGGAGAAAGCTCTCAGTACAATGGTATAGCTCAACTTGTTCCTTCTTTATCCTCCCCCAATTCAAATCATGTACAATGGACAGTTCTCTAGTCCACTAAATTGTGTTTTTGACTGTCCACTAGGCCGCTAAATCATATATGTGGAGAATCCACTAGGTCACTGAATCATGTATTGTGGACAGTCCACTAGTCTGCTAAATCATGTATTATGGATAGCCCACTAAATTGAGTATTATGGATCGCCCACTAGGCCACTGTATGAGGATTTAGATCCTCCTTCTAAAGAACTGAAAGGTATTACATGGTATATAGATCTCACTTTTCTCCAACTACTTTTCTATTGTAGCCCAGTGAATTTGTGTCTGTATTTTATGGTCATTTATTTTCAATACAATTTATTTACTTCAGTGTACCTGTTTAAAAAACAGAGTCAGCAAAGTTGAGTTCCTTGGTCAAAAAATCTGTAGTTTTCAATTCAAATACATGTCACTCCATCAACATTGGTTGCAAACCTACAACTTTCCCCAAAACTATCGGTTATCCCTTCATTGTTAATTTGTGTTTTATGTTTGAGTTTTTATGGTGCTGCTCCTGACAATTCTTGAGAGATTTTGGGCTGTAGATTACTAAAACTGGGTCTCTTGCATGTAGAATGTGTACTCAGCTCATTGAGTTATCTGTTTGTCCATCCCAGTATTTATGTGTTTGATCATTTCAGGTGCTCTGAGAATGAAAACTGGTTTTTGCTATATTTAGTTTACTCTTCCCTGATCAATAGCAAACTCCAAGAAGCTGATAATATAGATAAAACTTCTGAGTCAATACTAATGATACAAAGTCAAAACTCTGTACATGAAAGTGCCAAGGAAGTGGCAAAATAATTTCAGAATAAATCTACAGAGAGATCATTAGAATGTCAAAATCAACACTTAAAACATCAGTATTTGCTGCATGTACTGACATCTGAGACTGTCTCCTGTTGTCAAGCTGAAGAATGAAGGATTATTACAGGGAGTTTGCAAGATAGGGCTGAGGGAGTTGGACCAAGTTGGAAGAACAGCCCATAATGGAATTCCATTACAGCCTGGGGAGACTAAGTTCAAATCTAGTGTTCACCCTTTCACTCCATTAGAGATTTATTCAGTGCCATATTCTAATTCTATATTTCTTCTCTGACAGATATGAAATGAATGGCATTGTCATACTGAAATTAAGATTGTTGCAACTGAAGTCATTCTGAGGGCAGAAATATTAGTCCTAATTCATTGTGAGCAGCTGAGCTTCTTTTTGATTTATAAGAGAACATCCTATGCCTAAAGTGTTATTTAACTTAGGAATTTTATTGGTAGAAATAGTTGAGTCCAGATCTACAATTAAACTCTTCCTTACTATACACACAGATGCAAAAATACATCATGAATTCTATAGAGAATTCAATTCCTGATGCTTTTCATCAGTCTCATGACAAGAATTTCCTTGGTTGCTAAGCATGCATGTTCTTCTTAATGGCTTATGATAGTCATTTTTAATGAATGAATGATTTTTTTAAAGTAAAACAGGTTTTATTAGGGAGGTTTTAGGAAAGGGAAGGAAGAGGGAAAGTGAGAGATTGCACATCTCAAGAGGGGAGATGCAGGTGACACACATGCTCGGGCACCACATGTGCTTGGTCACGTGGGCTCAGCAGCATGTGCACCCAGGCATCATGTGTGCCCAGGCAGCATGTGTGCCCAGACAGCATGTGCGCCAATGACTGAATTTTTTTAATTGGGTAACTGTTCTATTGACCATTACAAAACTGTTCATGATTGGGTTTCAGTCATACAGTGTTCTAATACTCATCCTTCCACCAGTGCACATTTTACAACACCAGTGTATCCTGTTTCCCTTCCACCCACACTCCAAAACCTGCTACTATGGTGGCAAGTTTTTGTCTCTCACTTTCTCTCTCCTTCTGTGTATTGTGTTTTGCAAAACAAGACATTGAAGGTTTTATCATGTGTATTCCTTTACATACTTTCCACACTCAGTTCTAGTCCAGCGTTACTATTCCCAAATATTATTGTCAAACTGGTTCCTTCTCTATTTTAACTACCCTCTGCTTCCCACATCTTTGTGGTAGATTTCAACCCAGGAGAAGTCCTTTTGGTCATTTTGCCTGGCCTTGGATATCAGTCTCATACTATTTTTTTTATATTGCATAGATGAATGCAGTCCTTTCTATATCTGTCCTTTTCCTTCTGACTAATTTCATTCAGCATTATACTTTCCAAGTCTATCCATTTATAGGCAAAGTTCATGACTTTAGAACTATTCATAATAGCCGGAATATGGCCTATGATATTCTTGCCAAACAACGAGGCCAACTGGAATATTTTGTTTTTGAATAAAATAAATGCAGCTTTTTCTTTTAGAGTGGCTGAAGGTTTTCTTATAGATTTATGTGTCTGTTTATACATTTTATTACATTTAAAATTGATTATTATCCCCCACTTCTTAAGTATTTTCGAACTCTGCTTTTCAAAGTTATCACTGTTACCAGCAAACTTTCTCAAGTTTTATATTGGACAAAGTAAAGAAACTCTAACATAGGACTCCTTGCATAGGAGAAGAATTTACTAATTTACTACTGAATCCTCTTTAACATTTTTAATAGAAGTCATTTTTCTCCAAATATACACTGAAAAAATCTTAGAGATGTCCAGTGTTGATGCTTTCTATCTATATTTTTGTTGTTGCTGCAGTTTCTAATTAAGAATTACAGCATATGTGTAGAATAATCTTTCATATTGGGGATATAAATAAACATAGGAGGAGTTAACAAATAGCCAAAAGCAGTAGAAGCAAAGAATATAGTAACAGGTCTTCAGTAGGAAGCCTGCCAGTGTGGAGAGTTGGTGGAGGGCAAGGCAGGACAGGGAAGAGAAAGCTAATGGCAGAGGGAAATGATCCCTCAGTAGAAGTGGCAGAAGATTTTCTTACAGATTTAAAGTTTTTTGGTTTTAAGGACTTTTGGATAATCTAAACTGGTGGCCTTCTGTTCATATCACTGAAAGGTGAAGTGTTATACATGAAAAACCCATCAGTAACAATACTGTAAACCACAGTGCCTAAACTTTATTTTAAAAGTTACTGTCGAACAACTTTGTACCTGTATATCTCACTGTGATTCAATTTATTTATCGGAAAAGGGGGGGGGGGGTTTGTGGGTCGCAAAACGGGGGGGGGGGGGGGAGGGTTGGGGTGGGGGGGGGGGGGGGCCGGGGGGGGCTATTAAAAAAAATTGATTAAAAATAAAAATAATAAGATGTTTAAAAAAAAGTAACTGTCAGAGAGGCAGACTACTGGATGGGAGGGAAACTGGGGATAGTGGTGGAGGGAAGTGACATTGGTGTTGGGACATTAAATGCCTGAAATTCCATTATGAATAACTTTGTACATCACCATCACTCTAGTGTATAAATGAACTATAAAAAATGAAATAGGGGCTATATAAACAAGACGGTAGATAAGGTGCTTATATACGGCTGACTTAGGTGAGATTCCTGACAGATCCTATGGTCCCCTGAGTCCTACTGATGTAGCAGGCGAAGGCGGCAATAAATTCCTAAAGAGAGTCAGAGCACCTGACTGAAAGCCGAAACAAACTTGATAGACCACTATCAAACAGCTGGGGGGGGGGAATGTGTAAATCTTGGAGATGTCTCCCGCCAGAAGACCCAGGTTCAGTAGGATCAAAGTCTGGGGGCTGCGGGTTGGTGGGGTTGGGGGAGGTGGGTGTTTGGTGTTGTGTTTTTCGCGGCTGGTCCGCCGTCGGGGGCTCTCCGACTTTCGTTTGCTGGTCGTGGAGGCGGCTGGGGCGACCTCTTCTCTCTCTTGCTGCGGGGTCCACCCCCTACCATAAATGGTCCCTGAGGGGCAGAGCCAGGGGTAAATCCTGAGCCCTACTGGGTGTGGCCCAAAACAAAGCAAAAAGAAAATCTGTGTTTATAAATGGCATGGTAGTCTACATAGAAAATTCCAAACAAAATCTCAAGCAAAATTTAATTATCTAAATTTAAAATAAATTTAAAAAAGACAACTCAACCCTACTGTATTTAACAAACAAGTTCAGCATGACTGCAAGAAGGTTAATAAATAAAAGTCAATTATTTCCTGCCCTTTGCAGAGATCTGTTCAGATCGGCATCAATAATGCCTGCTACACAAATGCATTCCATTAATGACTCAATTTGTCAACCTGTACCTACTTACTCTTACATGTTTTTATCAAGGAACAGTAGTTCCTTCTTTTAGAGAGTCAGAATAGAATTTCCACTCTTAATTCTTTGTTCAAAAGTAAAACTGACTGGAACATTAGCCGATGGCATAATCATAAGTCTTAGAATTACTGTTATAGTTGAGCCAACACTTTGCACATTACCATCTCCAGAGTATGCCCAGAAAGCTGCTGATCCTGCCAGGATAATGAAGGAAGAGATGCAAGACCCTTTGAGATAATCCCACTGGATCTGCCAACCCCAGATTCTTAGATTTGACAAGTAAGCAAGCATTGGCTACATCTTTCTGAGATTATTGTGGCTCTTTGTGATGCAGCATTATTGGGTGACACCCCACCTAATAGCATGCTGGGGCTATTAAGCTCTGGATTTACTGCAATAAATTGTTGATGGGGATTGTTCTCCTTCCTACAAGTCACTTGCATATCCTTAGCCAAAGAGATTTCTTTCTTGTGTAAATATAAAAGGAGTGTAGGAGGGAGGTACTTGTGAGTTAGTTTGACTCTTAATTGATTGCTCAGTAACTTGATCACTTGACATTCCATTGTTCATAGATTTTCTCCAGCTTGAGCAGGCAGGCTCCAGTAACATCTCCATTTGACCCTATCATGTGCCAGTGTAGCCCAATTGCATCTGCTTGCTTCAGGAATACAAAGAGCCTCAAATGGTTCTTTCAGGGTCTTGATGAAGAAGTCTGACCATCTTGTAGGTGGACGGCCACATGATCTTTTGACGTCCCATGGGATCCAGTCGGTAATGGCTCTAGTCCAGCAGTCATCTCCAAATTGCATTACATGTCCAGCCCATCTGATTTTCGATACCTTGGCAAAAGAGACAGCGTCTCTGACTCTAGAACAGCGACAGAGGTCGGAACTCTGGATTCCTTCTCTCACTTGAGAAAGGCGTGATATTCCAAGCATAGCTCTTTTGATTCCTCTTTGGGAGACCTAAATAGAAATCTCATCCTCCTTTCATAGGGCCCAGGTCTCTGAGGTGTATATTAATGCGGGGAGAATAGTGGAGTCGAAGAGATGTGCCCAGAGCCGGAGGTTCTACATCCCTTCATATTTTCTAACTATAAGCCCCAGTACCATTTAGATTGTACTTATTTCCTCACACCCCCATCCTCTTCTAGGGACTGCATGGTACCAGGAAGAGAATCACCCTGGCATCAAAATGGGACCCTTTGTATAAACCCTGCTCTGAACCAGCAAGGCCAGAATCAGTTTTGTCCTGATAAGCTGAAAATAGCTTTGCAGTGGGAGCACTTAAGGAATGCCCTAGAGCAAAGAAAAGACTGTTTAGGGACAGGACCTTGAGGGGGGTTTGGAAGAGATGATCAATCTGATATAGGAAACAGTTTAGATTACATGATATGATCTCCCAATGAAAGTGACCTCATGTAATTTATCTCAGGTGTGGTTATTATAACCCCCCCTCTCTTTCCATGTATTTACAGAAGAAAACCAGATATAATATTGAAAGGATCCATTATCAGCCTGGGAGGAGGGATGCTCTGCATTATCATCTCTTAAACTCCAGTCACAGGGGACAGGGGCATGGGCCCCTTGGGGATTTGTACAAGTAAAAAAGCCAGTTTTGGCATGGTTAGACGCTGCCCCGGGAAGGCTTTGGAGGCTTTTGGCTCTGGTGAGCTAGTCAAGAGACCAGCATGTTTGTGTGTAAGCTTTTACTCAGCACACATGGTCTGGCACTTGGTTGACAGCATATAATCTGTGTAAATCTGCCAGCCGGTGAGGGTGGTGGCAGAGGGTGTGTAATTTGGTGTTGAGTGAATTTGGTAGAAATAAAAGACTTTTGAATTATCTAAACTGGACCTGTGGCCTTTTGTTCATCAGTTGTCAGCCTCAGAGGAGCCATCTGGTCCCAATACAACATCACTCTGGTTAAACTTCAGTGATAGTAAGGTTTTGGAGAACTAACCTGAGATGCAAATTATCTGAAGTACAGTCTAAATTTTTACCTGCATTGCCCTCCAGATACATTTGCAAGCAAATGACACATTTTTTAAGATCTGTTCTTTTTTGGGAAGATATCCAACTGAAATTCATACATTTTCATAGTATTGGTGAGTGCAATCAATCTTTCCAAAGGTGGTAACTCTGCCAGTATGGGCAGAGACTGTTATTTATTAGAGACCAAGCTCATGGAGTTTCTTTGATATTTTGACTTTGCTTATTACTCTTTCATTCTCCTGTTATAGTTATTACTTTTCCTTTCAGTTTACTTTGTTTTCCCTTTAACTTCTTGAGTTCTAGAATCACATGTATGAAGCCAGAGTGATGATATAGCAAGCAAAGTGTTTTGTCTTTTATCCAGCACTTTGGACGGTCCTCCCCACTCCCCGTAGATATACACCAAAAATCACCAGGAGTGATATCTGAATTTAGAGCTAGGGAAAGAGAGAGGGGAGGAGGAGGTGGGGAGAAGGAGGAGGGAGAACAAAGAGAAGCAAAAGAGGAAGAGAAGGAGCAGCAGTAGGAATTGGAGGAGCAGAAGGAAAAGAAAGATTTCTCCACACAAGCCTCAACAAAGATCGCTTTATTTGCATTGCCTAGTTATTAATTTTTGGTTTCTTCATTCTGCATCCATTTACTCTAAATTATTTTGAATTTATTATTATTTCTTTTTCAAAATCTAAAGTAATTGACCATAGAACTCACAAAGAGTTGTTTGTGCAATAATATACATTGTTTTTACATTATTTTTAACATTCTTGCATTTCAAGCTTCATTATTTATTTATTTATTAAAATAAATGTATATTTTAACGTTTATTTCAAGAATGTTGACTATAAGTTAGAGCTACTATAATGTATCTTAAACTTAGCTGGTAATTGAAAAGAACATTGATAGAGTAGGTTATGTACACCCATTAATCCACCACCATTTCTTTCAAAAGTCTAAGATTTAATATTTATTATTTACTAACTTTATAAAAACTTTAAGTTTCTTTTTCTTTTGTAAATAGTTTAAGTGTTAGCGGAATATTCTTTTCTTTCTGCAAAGGATATTCACAAAATTTCTTTTGTGCAAAATGCTTTCAGAAAATAGGACAGAGTTATCTGACAACTTTCTTATCAATCTGCAATAACTGTAATAGTCTGACAATATGAACCAATTATTTGATAAAATGTCATATTTTTTATTTACCCACATTTCAAAAAGCACATGTACTAGAAAAAAGCCATAATTCAAAAAAAAATTACTCTGAAACTGATTATTTCACATCATAATATGTTCATGTGTTTTTCTCCAATCTTAAAATGTTCCTGTTTATTGGTTGTCCTTAATTCTTAGAGCATGGTTTTACTTATGCTGTGTGCTTACTCTCCCTTTTCTGTGATTGTTCTTTCTGTTGGATCTTTTAGTCATGTGGTTAGCTGTAGTAAACTTGACATTACACAAGATTCCCAGAAATGGGCCTATAAAATGTTTCTGTGTTGGCTCTGGAGAGAGTGTATAGATTTAAAAGTTCTTTGTTACGTTGTTTCCAGTTTGTACGGGTGGGGCAGTGGAAGCCAGGTAGTTCACAGAAGGCCCAAATGATAACCCCAGGATAGTTAGTCACTATGGGCACTTGATTCAGTGTTCAAGCTCAGCACTGCAATGTATACTATCACATATTGTGGTGCTGGGACCCACTGAGGCTACACATATTATTCTTGAAGGAGGGAAGGGCACACAGGGCATTGCTGGACTCTTACTTATATTCTTCAACTCCTTGAGTTATCTCCTTGGCTAGATTCTCTGCTATTTTTACATTGTTCTCTTGCTTTGGGCTACTGATTTAGAATCAGCATGGCCTGATTTAGAATCTCATAAGAGCTCTTCTACAGAAGTTTCATCCATACAGCAATATGGCTAGTCAGAAAGAAAAGGACAGATACAGCATGAAATCGCTCACATGTGGATATGAAGCAGCATAATATGGATATAAGATATAGCCAAACAGCAGAATCAGAGAAATGGCCTGAAGAACTGAGTTCATTTACCAAGGGAAGGGGATTGGGCCCATATAGGAAGAAACCTGAAACTATGGAAGGGAAAAGCAGACAATCTGGTGGAGGGCATGGTATTGGAATGTTGTGTATATGAAACCTATTGTTAGCAATATTGGAAATCATTAGAATAACTAAATGAAAAGTAATTTATCTGGTCTGCAGCACCACAGAGGTATTTATGGGGATCTCCTGGTTGTTATCAAGTACAATTCTGCTGACATAAAAGAAGTCCCACAGGTCATCCTATTGGACACAAACAATATGATCAATCAGACAGCTATCTCTTTAACAACAAGTATTTCTTTCCAGAAGATACTTATAAAATCCAATAAAATACTTTTAAGAACAATAAAAAATAAAAATAATTTATCTACCTAGATTCCAAAACATAGAAGTGTTTGTTTCTGTGTTAATTATTGTGTGTTTACACTTTTAGAGTTAGCTACCAACTTCTCTTCTTCAGTAGTCTTAAACCATATTTTTTATTTTTATGAACAATTTTATTTCCAGTCCCCCAACCCTTTTGGCTTATGGCTTATAACTAGAATGCCCCCTTCCCCACATGGTGTGGCTACAAGTGGTATCACGATATGTTGTAATTTTGACCTTGTTTTATTCTATTTTTTTATTTTTCTTCCATACATATGTTGACATTCCATTTTTAAACTTAGGTATATAACGTATGTTGACAGGTATAAACTCATTTAAAATATTTTTATCTGTATTTGGTTTTATTGTCAATTCAATTTTTTAAATATTCTACCAAAATTTCTTTGTTCTGTTATATTTAGTGTCACACCTGGAAGTGCTCAGCTGTTACTCCCAGTTGTGTGCTCAGAGATCACTCTTGGAAAGACTAGGGGACCATATGTGGTGCGGGTATTGAACCTGGGTTTTCTTGTGGAAGGCAGGTCCTCACTCTACTATTATTCCAACACTCACCAAAATCTACTTTTTTTCAGGATTTGGGTGGGGTAATTTATTAAACTTTACTCTACTATGTGGTCAGAAGAATCTCCTATTGATTTCATAGTGAAATCATTGAGGTTAAACTGAATGAAATCAGTTTCTTTTTATTTTTTAAAAAGAAAATATAGTTTTTAAATTGTGGTACTTCTGGACTCAAGAGTGATGATTTCAGAGCCTTATATTGTGTCTGTCAGAGAAGTAGATGATAAGTGGCTAGTGATTAAATGCCTAAATAAAGCAGAGGCACTCAGAAGCAATTTCTTTCTTTATCATTGATGGAGAGGGTGGGAATGAATAGCCAGAGTCTTCCTTTATACATTTCACAGTTGAAAGAGATTCTCAAGACAAAGAAAGAGGCTTCTTACACTCTTCTGAAATTAAGACTCTGCTAGCAAGAATATGAAGAGGAAATGATTAACCCTGGATGTTACCTGAGTCCAAGCCAGGATATCTAAGAAGATAGATTGGCATGTTAGGTTGGCTTGGTAGTTTATCACTCAAATGATGTACATTTCTTTCCATGGTCCTTCCAGTCCTTCAGCTATTGAGTACTCATGTTTAGAACAAAGCAAATGTTAGCAGATGACAAGGCAGCCAACATTTTAATCCAGATTTAAAAATTGGCTGCATTTCAGATGATTTACAAAAAAAATTGAATAAACTTTTATCTGTATTATTTTAAGGGGTAGGATAGGAAACAACTTTAATTGAATTACATAAACTTTATTTGTTGATTTATTGGTGAGATCCTATTTTGTTTTCCAAGCAAATATTTTGTTTAAACCTCTGGTGGAGCTTATGGAAGAGAAAGACAATGCAGGGAAAAAATTCACAGGGAGAAGGAAGATGATGAGGATGGGAAGTAATGGGGGAAACAAAACTTGGAGCTTCCAGTATATTTGTTATGTGGGAGAATGGTAGTATAATTTCTACCCAAAGCAATAATACTGACAACATGAGATCTAAACAGTACAAAACATTATAGCCACTGAATTTTGTAATGTCCTTGTCAAGGTGGCCCGAGGGGCCGCAGAGGGGGAATGCAGTATAGGAACACTAGTGGGGTGAAGTTGACACTGGTGGTAGGATTCGTGTTGAAATATTAGAGGCTTAAACCTCAGCTATCAATAATTTTATGAATCATTGTTCTTTAATTGAATAAAAATATAAAATTTTAAAAAACCTTTGATGGAAGATTGGATTCTTGAACACTGTGTGAAAATAGTGCTAGCTCTTTTAACTAATCTCAATGATTCTGATCTTGTCAGTAACCACTCTCTGCTCAGCTTTGTGTTGGAGTACAGCTTCATTTCCCAGCAATATTGGGGAGGCAGGGCAGGAATCCCCTTTGCCCTGGACAATGTGGATCAATGTCCGGCTAGTAGGGGCAAAGACTCATGAATCCAGCAAAATTCCAAAAGACTTTTACTCACACAGGTTCTGGTATAGGATCCAATATCAGGAAAACCCCGAGCTTCTAGTTTCTAGACACTCAAAGACCACATAGTGGGTTATAGCTCTCAGCCCCTCGTGACTATAGTGACTGGCAGAGAGCAGGGGAAACAGAGAGTGTAGTGACAGAGATTGTATGCAGAGAGTGAGGAGCACGAAGGCCTCACTTTCATATCCCTATTTGCCCACAACAATGGGTAGCAGTAAAGGCCAATCCTTTCAGGTTCACTTCCCCAAGGAATTTACCTGGTCCAGTTCATTGAAATGTTAATTTTGCCCCATCCAAGGTCTGCCTCTGAAGTTTCCTGCAGGCCCTATGTAGAGATGGGGATAAGGACATCTGAAATGAAATATATCTCAAGATTAATACAAAAGGCATGTAATTGTACCATAGATATTCTACAGCTAGGTATATATTTCTCCAAGCCCCACGAGATCCTATCTTCAGGATTGTTTGGGTCCTAATCTTTAGAATTTATAGAGATCCACACTCACTTTCCAGGAGGCAAACAGCATTTCTCTCTGATCTAATTATGGCTATATTATACTTAGAGGTCCAACGCAGCCAGATAAATTCTAGTAAGATTTGTCCAGTCCCATGATGATTGTGGGGAGCATGAGAAAAATATTTATACCAGCTAACATAGAATAAATGGTAAAATATTCTGCCACATAGAGTCACAGATGCAATCTGTTTTCCTGCCCTCTATATACAAAGTGCCCTACAGGAGGCAACTCCAGGCAAGATGCAGAGGCTCTGAGCAGTCCTGCACTCCAACATGATCTCATATCTGACCATCAGGACCTAGGACAGTACCCAGTCAAATGTCCTTACATAGGGGGTTAGATTGTGTCCTGATGATGTTCAACAGTCACATCACTGTTTGAAAGAGCTCAAATTCTAACAACAAAAGAGAGAGCCTACAAAGTCTGGCCCCTTCCTTCTGGTTAGTCAGCTGACTTTATTCTTTGACTCCTACACCTTGGTCAAATCTCTTTCAGCCATACGGTCTTCTTTCTGTTCCTGAGACACTCCTAGGAGCCTTAGCCCTAGCTCTCCTCCATGTTATCCATGCCTTTCCTTAAAAATGTCATTGCTCGCATCCTCTCTCTATTATCTGGTCTCTGTAAAATTTCCCCAGAGATTTTGTCATTGATTTTCCACGAGATCATAAATAAAATATTTCTTTCCTCTCTCATTATGAAAATTTCCCATAGAAATTTTACAAACTCCATAAAAGAAATTTGTAATTTTCTTGAACGGATGGAGAAGTATGACTTAAAACTGAGTGTTTGTCAAAGGTTTTGCAGAGCTGAGATCAGGGTGTGGACTGGGCTGTCTTCCTTCTTAGAGCTTCAGGGAAAGAGACACCTCTCAACTCTTTGGAGTTATTGAAAATATTATATGACCCTTAAATGTAAGTCTCTGTTTCCTTGCTTGTGTCTGTTTAGGGCAACTTCAGTGTCTTGGTGCTCATTCACTATACTGGCTTCTCCCTCTTCACAGTTATTCTAGGCCTAAAGGCCGAGAAGCAGTTCTGCCTTCTCCATCTTTCAAAGAGAACAGCCACGTTAAAATATGTGTGTGTGTGTATGTGCATGTGTGATTTGAATCATGGACTAGTTCTATAAAAATGTCATATAATCTCCTTATCTTATGGTCAACTGATATTGGAATTTAATTTTATATTCAAAATCTCTTTTGCCATATAAGGAACCATTGTGACAAGAGTGATATTTTATAATGTTAATAGAGCTGGAATTGAGCAGAAATGTATGTCAAGGACTAAGAATATTGATGGACCAATAGAAAATTCTTTCTATTACACCATTCTCTGCCTTCCCAGTTCCTTTATTCTTCATCAGATTTCTACTTATTGTTATGATAATTTCTTTGGCTCTTGGGAAAATGTCAACAGATAATCATGAATCCTGTCCATATTCCAAAGAGGCCCTGTGTCTTGGAACCTCTTTCTTATATTTCACAAGACTTTGAAGGTAAGTAGCCAGAGAGAAAGGCAAGAACCAAACTTGAACATTTTTCATGTACATTGGTTTTTTTTTAATCACACCCACAAAAGATTACCAAAAACTTTATCATCTTAAAATTAATTAAGTTGCTTACAGCTTTTCAGATTAAAAAATTCATATGAATTTCACTGGACAAAAACCAAGATAACTACAAGGTTGCATTTTTTCTATTAGCTTTAGGGGAGAAGGCTTTTCTTGATTTTAATTTTAGTTCCTAGATTCTGCTACATCTAGGCTTCTAGATGTTATTCATTCTCCTGTGCCCTTTATTTTGCTTTTTACTCCTAGATTATAGACTCTGCCTATTCTCCTAGGACCATGGTACTATTCCTTTATCTTCTCAGCCAGCAGAGTCCCATCTCTTTTAACTTTTATTTTATCGTTAGCCTATCTCTGTCTACCATGGCCAGGAAGGTTTCTATTATTTTCAAGGGCACATTGTGTTACAGGACAAATTACCTTATAATGGGCCATACAAAATACTGTTGAGGTTTACTAGTTATGATCACAAGCAAAATGTGGTTTTTCATGTAAGGTAACATTTGCAGGTTCAGTGCCCTCATGTGAGTATTTCTGGGCAAGAGAGTCGGAGGACATGGATATGCAATGCACTTTCTACCACATCATGTTAAGGAGTTTGTAATTCTTTCTAGTTTTTGACACTCTAGGTTTTTAACCTGCTGACAAGGAATGGTCAAATTAACTGACTATATAAGTAACTTAGTGTGAAGAACTAACCACATTTCTGTCACTTAATGAAGCATGTTGTAATCCTTGAATAATTAACTTTTTATTTTGGACATTATTATATTAACAATGATTCCATTCCACAGATGATAAAAAGGATACAAACACCTATTTAAAGAAATCTGACCAATATTTTACAACTAAAACTTGCGGAAGCTTTCACAACTAACAGGATCCAATCCACACTGTCTTAATCCCAATGTCAATGTTCCTTTTGTTTGCTTGTTTTGGGGGCTACACCTGGCTGTTCTCAGAGCTTATTCCTGGCTCAGCACTCAGCACGTATTCCTGGCAGGGTTTGGGAGGGTTATATGGGGTGCCGGGACAGAAGCCAGTCCAGCTGTATGTAAAGCCAACACCTCTCTGTACTATAACTCCAACCCAAAAATCAGTGTTCTAACTGCTTCTTAAAACTGGGTTTAATGGACCAGATTTTATAAGGAAGTACAGTCAAGCATGGTAATTAGGAACTGTTTTGTCTATGTAGAGGGGCAGACAAAGGAGAGGAAGGGGAGAATTTCGAAAAGTAAAAGGAATAAAGATTTTTGAGAAATAACTTTACTAGAGTCAATTCCTTGTTCTGCCTTTCCTATAAAGCAGGATCGCTGGCCCTAGTAACTGCCTGACTCTTCACATGTTTGGAACACTGAATGAGGGGCACTACAGAACAATATGCGCTGATGGGTATAGTCTTCCTGATGATTGCTACTTTACAATTTCACAAATAACTAACCACCTGAGAACTTGTCTCTCTCATGCTCAATTCCATTTTGATTTTTGTCATCCTTCTTGATTCTCATATCTTTATGCCAAAAGTGTATTTTTACTAAGATGTTTTCAAAAGTGTTTTTGTTCTGATTTAATAGGCTCAGTTTTCAATGTTTGGTCTGAAATTGAGGAGGTGCTTTATGAGAAATGAACACATTTGAATGGTGAAGTTTCCTGTGAACAGAAATACATATTTTCCATTCTGAAGTTTCAAAGAGCCAATCTCTGTTATTTTATTTCTAGATTTCCTTCCATCTTTTTCTTTAAAACTTTTTAAAATGTCACCAAACATCCTTTGCTATGAAATAGAGAAAGCCTTTTCATCTATAGGTAGAATGGTAGAGCAAGAAGCAGAAACACCAGAGCTATTATTCTTGTAAAATATATTAGCCTAAATGAAAAGAAATCCTGTATGTTCAGTTACAGCTTGTGAAATATACAATCTATATCTTCAATATTTTGGATAGTGTTGTAGCAGGCAGATAAACTATAACCAGATACTGAGTCTATCTATGCTTACATTCTATTTTTTATTTATTTATTATTTTGCTTATTGGTCCACACCAGCAGTGCTTAAAAAGGCTTACTCCTGCCTCTTGATCAGGGTTTACTCCTGGTAGGGCTCAGGGTACCATATATGCTGCTGAGGATTGAACCCAGGTTAGTTGAACACAGGTTGGCTGAACCAGAGACTCTCAGACATGGGGCAGAGCTGCTACTTGCTCTCCCTGTGCCCAGCAGCTCATGAGGCATCTGGGAGGCATGGCGGGTTCTAGCCCTGGCCTGCCACCCCAGCTGAGCCTCACAACAAGCTAGATGACCTCCCCTACTCCATGGGGACCGCCATTTTCCACATCCGACTTCCCTCTCATCACAACTCCACGCAGCAGACCAGACTATCACAGCCAGGCTCGTGGCCACTAGTGGCCACGCGGTTCATCAATAAATGCTTTATTTAGAGGTAACTACAACAGTATGCCACCCGCACAGCAAGCCTGGCAAGCTGCTCGTGTTGTATTTGATATGCCAAATACCAGTAACATTTATATTAGGTCATTACCATGAACTAATATAATGGTTTGAGGCTCTTTATGTTCCTGGAGCAAGCAGATGCCTTTGGGTTCTACTAGCATGAGACAGGACATATGGAGATATTACTGGTGCCTCTCTAGCAAATAGATGATGAACGAGAAGATGGTGATCGTGATAGCTGAGCACAAGGCAAGTCACTGTCCACTGGACTATGTCTCCAGACCCTATGTTAGTATATTTTAAATGAAGGGGAAATAGGGGTCAAGAGAGAGAAGGAGCATATTTATTGATCACTGAGTATAGACTGACCCAAGATTGTGTGTTGCACTACATTGTGTTTTTGAGGGGTTGAGATTGGAGGTGTGGAAACAGCAGGCTATTCTCAGGGCTTTACTGTTCTCTCTAGTCAGGAATTAGTCCTGAAGGTGCTTCTGTGACTATATGGGGTGCTGAGTGTGAACCATTGTTAACCATGTGCAAGGCAAGTGCTTTACTCTAATCAGTATCTCTCTGGTCCATTTCACATCTTAACACATCTGATCTCCTAAATATGTTCCAAGAAAACTGTTTTTATTTACATTCTATAGATAGATAAATAGATACACAACTTATTCAAATTACTGCTTTTGAGTTCTCTTTTGTCTTACATTTTGTCTTTATCTTGAGATAAGACTGAAGTTTGAATCTATTATTTCTTGCAATGATTTAGCATTGAAAATGTTAACTTTGCACCTTTCTGAGAAATGATTCTTTGCAAAGGTTTTGCTTTGTGTAAGAAATGCAAAATGACTAAACTTTTAGTAATTATTGTGGTGAGAAAAATAATTATTTTATATGTGAATAAAATGTTAGATATGCAATGTACTCTTGGACCTATTCTTAAAAAATGATGTAGTAGTTTGATACATAAATTCTGTCCATCAAAGAGGTTTCACGAAGGATTAAAACACTAGCATTTCATACCTGTAGAAACATTAACAAATAAGAAAATCATTTGGTACACAATTTAAAACAGTCAGTATTCTCTAATATTTTTTCAGTACTTTTGAGTTTGAAGATATTTGTTAATGTATTATAGTACTGACTCCCTTATTTTTCTTCGGGCAGGTCACTCATGGTCACTTGTATCACTTTCTTCATATTATTCATCAATTTGCCTGAGCAGGTGCCAGTAACAACTCCATTCATTGGGAATGGGGGCCATTATTGTTACTGGTTTTGGCATATCGAATACACCATGTGTAGCTTGTCAGGCTCTGCCGTGGCTCTGAGTTCATTCCAGGGGGCCCAGTCTTTTCTATGTCAGACCATCCACCATCCAGGGCCCATGGGGCAGAGACCTGGGTTTAGACAAGCCTGTCTCCTGTCTGCCACCTGCCAACTCAGTTGGGCACCATAGCCACACCTGCAACACCTTGAGGAGCAGGACCAACATGAGTAAGAAAATAAAATGAATGTATTGTAAAACAATATGTAGAACTTTGTTCTTACTCTCCCAATACATTTCTTTAACTTTTTCTTTTTGGGTCACACTTAGCGAAGCTCAGGGGTTATTCCTGGCTCTGCACTCAGGAATTATTTCTGGTGGTACTCAAGGTACCATATGGGATGCCAGGGATCAAACCCAGGTTGGCTGCAAGCAAGGCAAATGCCCACCTTTCTGTCTCTCACTCCAGCCCCCCAATACAATTCTTGCAGCCATTTAATTAATGACATCCTAATTAATCTACAAAAAGAAACAGTGAAGTCTTAATAGTAGAAGACAATCTCTATAGCACACAGTCAGTCACTTTATTCATTCAAGTCAGTTTTCATTCTCTAGAAATGAGAGTTTTTACACAAATCTTGAAGATGAAGTTTTCTCTGTCTGTTGGTATGGTTTCTTGTGATTTTTCCAAACTCAGGCTTTGTCCCTTCAGAGTTGGTATAACAGGACATTTTGGTTTGGTTCACATTTCTTCAACAGCTTTTATTGTTCTTTATGCCTACATCTCCTACAAAAGTGGAATTTTCTGCTTTTGACCTTCAGAGTCAAAACCACTGACAGCTAGGTTTGTGTGGATTTTGTTCCGGAGCAAGTAAGATTGAGGATAGTAGTTAGTGGAGGCAGAAATTCTTACAGGAGGGAGAGTAAAAGAAAGGGAGAAACTGGAGCTAGATTTTGAGAAATATAGTGGATCTGGAGATATAAGGAGGTGTGCAAAAGGCAAGACAGAAAGGATAGCACAGATAATAGAAATAAAATTGTTTATGAACACAATGCAAAGCAAGGGAAGTATGATTCATTAAATTTAAACATCTTCAGTTTCTCTCCAGCTGTTGATTTGTTTGTGAATGCCCATTTAGATGTAACTATTACTAAAGATTCATATAATTTTGCTTTTTAATTAGGAACTCACAGGAACAAAAAGCTTTGGAGGACTTTATAAAGATGTAGTCATTCTAAATGCACCACTTTGTTAATTCTCTTTTTTAATCAAAGGATGTCGTGAATTTCAACATAAAAGCCATCTTTCTTATGTTTGAGGCATCTAAAATTACTGCCCTTAAAAAATAAAGTAGGAAGGGCTCCAGTAAATAGCTGCAAATATCAAAGGCTTAATGTTTTGATGGATGACTCTTATTTATTAATGTCCTCAAGGAGTCATGCCTAATTAATGCCATCCATTACCTGTTTTGTATTCTCTGACACAAAAAGATAAAAGGGGAAAGGGAAGAGACAGAAACTATTGACCACCTACTAAGTGACAAGAATTGTGTTCCACAATATGGTCTCTATCACTACTTTACCATAGTATTTGTTACTGTAAATATCATACACACTTACATAATGTCACAAAACACAAAAACTTAAATTTTTTCAAGGCCAGACATTAACAATATTTTGGAAACATGATTTAAGTTCATGTTGTTAATTATTGAAAACCATAAAATTAGGATATTCTTAATTGCATTTTGGGTCTAGTTAATGCAATATTCTTCATCTTGGAAGATATGTAAGACTAACAAAATGGATATTGTGTGACTTAGCTTGATTTTTTAATTTATTCCTTCAGTGCATTTATGGCTAGTTCTAGTACTTGCTTTTCTTTCATTTTTGCTTTATGTCAGAGTAAATCATTGGTGTATATGCATAATTAGATTTGCTATATATTATAAAAGTAATTCTAAACATTTATATATTAAAATTATAACAATTGAAATAATTTGTATATGAACTAGAAGAGGTGAATTTAATAAAAATTTCAAGTGTCAGTGGAATATCTCAATGTCAGTGTATTGTTCTCTCAGGAGCTCAAATGAAAAGCCACTACTATTTAGGGTTGAGGAGGGCTCCTTTACCATGATGCTTTTGAGGATCTACTGCCTTTCTTCTAGGAATATCATCATCAGGCTTCTCCCTAGAAAAACACTGAATAAGCACAGAAAATTTAAAGCAGCTCCTATCATTTCTAATAACATTAGGAAATAACTGTCACTAACTAGCATTGATTACTTGGTAAAAACGGGATGAAAATGGGATAAGAAATGTGTTCTTGATAAAAATAGAAGGGAAATGTGTACTTACCTGGGAACTTTGACCTATAGTAACTATAAACCATGACTAAAAATATTTTTTGGTGTTCTGCAAGTCATCACTTTTACTGTCTACCCTTCTGGATATCAAATGTTTAAGCAATCCCAATTAGGTTTTTACTACTCCTAGATAGTAAAATATCATTTTTAGTATCATGACAGGGTAATACCATTTCACCAAAATTCTTCAGCACCACCCTCGAGAACATCATGCGACAATTAAAATGGGAAGGAATGGGAATGAAGATAGACGGTCAGCAACGACACCACTTCCGTTTCGCTGATGACATCGTTCTAATAACACCAAACATTAGCCACGTGGCACAAATGCTGGCTGACTATGGCCGAGAATGTGGAAAGATAGGTCTACAGCTGAATCTCAACAAAACCATATTCATGAAAAATGAACTAGTTCCAGAGGCACCATTCACTTTCAATGGAACAAACATCTCTGAATACAGCAGCTATGTATACCTAGGTCGAGAAGTCAACATTATGAATGACCTAAAACCTGAGCTGCACAAGAGAAAGAGAGCAGCATGGTAAGCCCTCAAGAACATCAAAGCAACAGCTACAAAGAACCCCAGCTCCCAGGCACATTTCTTCGACTCCACCATTCACCCTGCATTAACATATGCCTCAGAGACCTGGGCCCTACAAAAGCAGGATGAGAACGCTCGGGTCTCCCAAATAGGAATTAAAAAGAGCTATGCCTGAAATATCACACCTCACTCAAGTGAGAGAAGGAATCCGGAGTTCCCACCTCCATCGATAATCCAGAATCAGGGACGCTGTCTCATTTGCCAAGGTATCCAAAATCAGGTGGGCTGGACATGTAATGTGATTTGGAGACTACTGCTGGACAAGAGCCGTTACTGATTGGATCCCACAGGACACCTAAAGATCATGTGACCATCCACCTATAAGATGGTCAGACTTCTTCATCAAAACACTGAATGAACAGTTTGAGGCTCTTCATATTTCTGAAGCAAGCAGATGCCATTGGGCTACACTGGCACGTGATAGGGTCAAATGGAAATGTTACTGGCACCTGCTCAAGCAAATCCATGAATAACGGGATGTCAAGTGATCAAGTGACTCCTAACATATTACAATATGACAACAAATGTAAAAAATTTAAAGCCAATATTTGAGTTTTCTGTTGTTTAGGAGTTCAAACATAGTCTATCTTGGCTTTTTCTTTAGTCATTATCACATGAGTACAATTCAGGTATCAGGGCTTCATTCTTAGCTGGAGGCTTAACTGGGGACAGGTGTACTCCCTATATCTCTTGAGATATTAATAAAATCCATTTTTGTGGCTATGGGATACATGGCAATTTCCCCTTTCTGGCTAGAAATGGAGATAAGTTATAGACTATTCTTGCTAAAAAAGGCAGTATTATAAAAATATTTTATGATTATTTTATGGTGATAATAGATGCCTCATCATCATTGCTAGATATCATAGGACTGCCTGAATTGGTTACTGCTCTTTTACATGTTTTAACATGTTAGTATCACCATATACTTTACCAATAATCTGTTTTATTCCTTCTTTCCATGGAATGTTAAGCTAGTTTGTTACAATGCAATATACATTGGTGTCCTCCTAAAACATGCATTCCCTTTCTGTTCATTAAGTCACAGTTGCACAGAGATATATATTTTAAGGTATCTCCCTAAGACACTATATATTCAACCAGTTAGGAGTGAGCAGATAACTACTAACTGCTCTAATAATTTTGAGCAAAATTTTACCTAAACAGGATTTAGAGGCTTAAGAAATCATTGAAGTAACTAGGGATGCTGAGGATCAGCGCTATTACATGTGCATTTACATATTACTTGGTGAGACTAATCATCTTTCAGAAAGTGTGGCTGGCAATGAATGAAGAAGACAGAATTATATGTTCCAAAATAAGTATGAATTGAATTAATTAGTTACAGAATTATAGTTCTGTTCCTAAGTTGTTCGGGAGGTGAATTTACAGTGATGCTAACCATCAACTCTCCCACCAAATTCTAACCAAAGAATATCTGATAAAATTAGAATGAAGAGCAAAAAAAGGCAAAATAGTTTAGAATATTAGTTTACTGCAGGTTATTGGTATTTCTTGACTTGTACTGGTGTATTTTTGTTGGGTGTGTTTAAAACGTTCATGATATGTTAAACTTAGTTATAATTAATGAGCTACAAGAAAATTTCAAGTCTTTGTGACTTAACAATATTACTCAACTAAATAGAAAAAGCATAGCCAGGAGATATAGAGAAGCTTTGAAACTCCACTGTGGTAGATTACCAAAACAGCCAGCCTCACGGCAAGGAAGACACTTTTGATATTTTGCAGTACAGAAAGAAACATGATTTTAATTCAGGATTTATGTCATCTTGAATATGGTACTTCAGTTTTTGAGCAAGTGATCACGTCATCAAAGTGGAAAGTTCACCTATTCCAAAGTTATAATGTAAATTAGATTAAATTAATCTGAATGTGCCCAACACAAGGTAGATTTTATATTGAGGAAGGTTTAAGTGAAGAGAGGTGAGAAAGGAAGGAAAAGAAATGAAAATAAAATAGGGAGATGTAAGGGTCCATGCCAAGAAGAAACTCTCAAATTAAAATGTGAAACAAACACTGTCTTTACCAAGTGGGCACGTATGGACTGTTTATCTCCATATTTGTTGCTCTTATTCTATTTATTAGCTTTTGATTGATATTTTTATACTGTGAGCCTGGCCAAGCACAATGAGATAGGGATCGCAACGGACTGGCATTGAGACCTGCATCAAGTGTGCTATGGGTAATTCTAGGAATCCCTAAGAGAAAATCAAAGGCTACTGCATTGAGTCTACCAAATAGTGGGAGTTATGGTATCACAGAAGAGTTTGGAAAAGAAAAAGGCAGTCCAGAATGGCACGAGAGCATCAGCTTTGGTGGTGGCGGAGTTGCAGTAACTTTGTAAAACATAAACACTATTATTAACACTATTGTACCATGTAACATGATACTATTAAAAGCAAATATAATTAAAATATAAATTAGCCTTTGGACAGTAGCGTGTGAAGAGCCGAGCTAGTGTAATGATGAGTACCGATGACAGATGATTCAGGTATTCTAGTCTGACTTTGTCTGGGCCTGGTGCTGTTCCCTTCTTTTACCTATGAAAAGGCATATCATATTTCAGAAGGGAGGACTTTGGGAATGACATATCCATCCTGCGGGAATTTGGTATGTGGGCAGGTGGACATGACTATCAAAGAGATTTGAGTAGAAGTCTTGGATAATCTTCTCCATTGCCTTTCTGGAAGATGTGATTGATCCATCAGGAAGTCGGAGGGCAGTCATTTTGGTCTTATAGTTGGCGAAGGACAGGCGGGTGGTGCAAATGCTTTTCCCAGCTTCTGCTGCATCTTCCAGTATTTCTGCTCTTCTGTCTTTGAGGTCTTCCTTTATCGCTTCTCTGCACCGCTTTGCAAGCTTGGACATTAGCATTTGGTCGCCTGATGCTCACGCCTTGCCACGTTGGTGAATGAGCTTGAAAGTTTCTGAAGACAGGCGTCCCTTTTGTGTCTTTCTGACTCGGCATTCTTCGCACAATCATGGAGGTGCTGAACCAGTTGGTTGTATTCTTCACTGATGTCGTCAATGATGGTATCTTCCCAATGCAAGGTGCCCTCCCAATGGAAAACCAGCAGGACAGTTCTACTGTTCAAGAAGGAAGACATTCATGACATCAGCAACTATTGCCCCATCTGCCTGTTGTCCGTCATCTACAAGCTGTTTACATGAGTCATCCTGAACAGGATTGGCAGAACACTAGATGAAGGACAACCATGTGAGCAAGCTGGCTTCCGGAAAGGATTAACCACAATCGACCATATCCACACGGTAACCAAGCTCATTGAGGTTTGTAGGGAGTACAAGATGCTGCTCTGTCTCACGTTCATTGATTTACAGAAAGCCTTTGATTCTGTGGAGACTGAAGCAGTCATCGAAGCCCTAGCCAAACAGGGTGTTCAAACCCAATACATCAAGATCCTTCGTGAGCTGTATTACAGATTCACTACCAGGATCTAACCATTCTACAAGGAATTGATCATTGATGTCAAAAGAGGGGTTAGACAGGGTGATACCATTTCACCAAAACTCTTCAGCGCCACCCTCGAGAACATCATGCGACAATTAGAATGGGAAGGAATGGGAGTGAAGATAGATGGTCGGCAACTACACCACCTCTGCTTCATTGATGACATCATTCTAATAACACCAAACATTAGCCAAGCAGCACAAATGCTGGCAGACTTCGACCAAGAATGTGGAAAGATAGGTCTACAGCTGAATCTAAAGAAAACTATGTTTATGAGAAATGAACTAGTTCCAGAGGCCCCATTCATTCTCAATGGAACAGACATTTCTGAATGCAGCAGTTATGTGTACCTAGGTTGAGAAGTCAACATGATGAATGACCTAAAACATGAGCTGTGCAGGAAGAATAGAGCAGCATGGAATGCCTTCAAAGGCATGGAAGAAATAGCTAAAAGGACAAAAAACCTCCGGCTCCGGGCACATCTCTTTGACTTCACCATTCTCCCTGCATTAACATACACCTCAGAGACCTGGGCCCTACGAAAGCAGGATGAGAATGGTATTCGGGTCTCCCAGTGAGGAATTGAAAGAGCTATGCTTGAGGTATCACGCCTCCACTCAAGTGAGAGAAGGAATCGGAGTTCTGACCTCTGTCGCTATTCCAGAATCAGGGATGCTGTCTCGTTTGCCAAGGCATCAAAAAATCAGATGGGCTGGACATGTAATGCGATTTGGAGACAACCGCTGGTCTAGAGCCTTACCGACTGGATCCCACAGGATGTCAAAAGATCACGTGGCCGCCCACCTACAAGATGGTCAGACTTTCTTGTCAAGACCCTGAAGGAACGGTTTGAGGCTCTTCATATTCCTGAATCAACCAGATGCCATTGGCTACATTGGCATGTGATATGATCCAATGGAATGTTACTGGTGCCCTCTCGAGCAAGTCAATGAATAACGGGATTCAAGTGATCAAGTGATAAATTAGCCCTTTAAATCTTTTTCATTGAATTGCAGCCTTACAAAATTATAAAATAGCACTGGAATAGTAGAGAAATTAGTTATTCTTCATCAAGTCCATGGTATAAAAATAAAATTAGCTGCATGTGGAAATCATTTTCCAAAGAATCACTTTTAATGCATAGGTACATATTGCTCTAACTATAACCTTCTGAAAAATTTCACTTTCTAAATACAACACATTACAGACTTAGGCAACAAGAAATTAAATGCTCACAGAAATAGAATTTTATTTACTGTAACAATAGAACTTGCACAGTTGAGATAGTTTTATCAAGTTGAGATTGTATTTTTTTGAGGTTTTAAAATGCTTTACTTAATACAGGTTCAGGCATACAAATCAGCAATAGGAACAGCCCTGTGCTTAGGATTCCCAGCTAGGACCCCAGCCACGTGTAGACCAACATGGCAGCCACCACGTGTTAAGGCCCTGTAAAGAGGAGCCAAGACAAGGCTCCAGCAGAAAGAGGGAGAGAGACCCAAGAAGAATGTGAGCCCCCAAAGAGAAAGACCATAAAATAGCGTGTGCGCATGAGAGAGAGAGGAGAGAGGAGGGAGAGAAAGAGAGAGAGAGAGAGAATGGAGAGAGAGACTGCGAGATTGTATTTCTGAACAACTTGAAGACATGTTTAAAGTTACAATAAAAAATCCTTCTTCACTATTTTTTTGTTTGTGGCCATACCCAACTAGCTGTGCTGACGGTTTGTTTCTGGCTCTGCACTCAGGAATCACTCCTCAAAGTACTTACAGGACCATACTGAGAGCTGGAGATTTAACCTGGGTTAGCTGCTTGCAAGGCAAGTGCCCCAACCCTTTTATTATCTCTCTATCCCATGAAAAATTCTTATTCTAGTGGAACTACCCATAAAACCTCATAAAATATTCAAGAATGTTCATTAAAAGAAATTCATTTTCGGAACTGCAATGAAACTTGATTAAGTTATCCACAGATCTTTTTATAAAGCGTTTCTCTTTAGAGGGGAAATAAAATGAACATCAGGCTTTGAGTTAACAGGTTACACTTCAAATCAAAACTTTTCTATTTACTATCTTTGAATCTTGGGCACTTCATTTTGTCTTCACCTGTCTCAAATGTGACAGTAAATGCTTGAAAAACACCTATTACCATAAATATGCTCAATAAGCAGCGGAATTATTGCAGTTGACCAGAGCCTTGTGTTTTAGTGTAGATCCTTAAATTATTATTAGCATGCTAACAGTACTATTTTAAAAGGGCCAGCGTGATAGCACAATGGGTAAGGTATTTGCTTTGCATGCAGCAGACCGGGGTTCTATTCCCTGTGTCTCATACCGTCCCCCAAGCACTACCAGGAGATATTCTATAGTGCAGAGACAGAAATAACCCCTGAGTATTGTGGGTATGACCCCAAAAAGCAAAACAAACAAATTAATTAATTATTTAATTAATTAATGAATAAAAACCAAAACCCCAAATCCCACTCCTTTGAATGTAAAGCAATAAAATGGTCCATGTATCTCCTTGGTGTTCTGTTTTCTGTTTGTGCATTATTTTCTTGCCCCTTTGTCAAACAAAAGCTACTTTCTTTGCTCCTCCTCAACAATGGAAATAAAGCAATCCAAGTCTTTATAGTATGGATTAATTTGGTACAAAGAAATCAAGGAAGTCCTGTGGTGTCATACAAAAACTGATTGTCCTTATTTGACCATAACTGAAAATGCTGAAAGTAAAATTGAAAATGATTTATGAGAAAGGGCTTATCTCAGTAAGAAATGTGTCTTCTGTGGTTTTGTCAGAGTCTGGGCATCTAATTGTGTTGAAGAACATCAAAGCCACTGGATCATAGAGTCTGCAAATAGAGCATCTACTTTTCATGAACATACTGGCTACATGGCTTAGCCTTCATTATACTCTTGAGAAAATTTTCTCAAATAAGATACTATCAAATTTTATCAAAAAATATGAATGTAGAAAATACAAGTGCTAGTTGATGAGAAATCCAACTTCTTCAATATATTCCACTGGGCTTCTTTTCTCTCAGCTTATAAATACGCTATATCTTTTCTTCTTCCTTTTATTCAGTGACAAACATTTTATAAAAGCAATTTAAATGTAACATCACAGTGTCCCCATACACATCTTACCTTTTTATCCAGGATTCTTAGCCATCTATTGCATGAGAACTTTTCCCAGGTTGTCAAGTCCAACAATTGCCTAAGGCAATAATTCCCCCCATTGAACAAAAGCCTTCTGAACTGTCCCCTACTTTGGTACTCAGGAGTTTACTCTTGCATTGTTCTTTCATACATTTAATTTTTTCCTCCTTGGTCTTTGCTTCTTAAATCAGCTCCTGAATTCATGTATTTGACCTCTGCTATTCTGTCTCTCTCTCTCTTTCTCTTTTCCTTTTCTCTATCTTGTTTTTCCACCTTATCTATTTACAGTGTTTTTCTTCATAAGTATACATTTTATTTGTTTTTACACACAGTAAATAAACCAATATAACCACTACCAAGTCCCAATATTAAGAAGTAGAAAAAGTTCAGTACCTTGAACTATTTGTGTCTTTTAGTATTTTGAAAAAGTCACTACCTTAGATAAGGAAAGATAAAATGGAAACCAAAAATGCAGTAGAATTAAAATATGCATTCAGACAGCCAAGCCCATCAGAATTCTATAAGCATCAGGGAAACAAACAATGGCAAATTAAACAATTTCAGGTTGAGCTACAACTTTATTTTCGACTCCAAATCTAAGAAACCACAGATAACACTCTGCAAAGTTTTAATAAAATCAAACTTGTGTAAAAGAATTCTAAGTCATAAATTTAGTGATTTATGTTCAAAAGTAGCAAGAAGATTTTGCCAGTTGCATAAGGGCATATAGGAAATATAGCATCATAAATTAAATTAAAGCAATTCTTCTGCAAAAAGAGATATTGGCAAACTGGGGGGTGAGTGCAGTGTTTCAACATAGTTTGAAGAAGTGTGAAATTGTTCCCCAAAAATTTATGTAGTTGGTCTAACTCAAAAATAAAATAATAAGAAACAGAACTTAACTCATACTGTTTTTTCTTTATTTTGTACAAATAAAGCCAAGATCTCTATCATTTAACTTCCTTCCTCATTCCCTACCATGTCTTCATTGTCTTCACATGGTAAAAATTGGCAAAATTATTTCTTGTGGCCCTTTTCATCAAAAAGTAAACATAAGCTAATTATAATCAAACACTTTCCAGAAATTGTGTGTTATTCTAGGAATTTCTGTATCTGTTAGCATTAGAAGACAAAAGAACAAGCTCTCAAAATTTTTGAGAAAACATAGAACCAAGTTGCCATTTTCAAAAACAAAAAAAAGTCCAACATTTAAAATAAAAATAAAAAAATAAAATGTAACATGCAAAGACTAGAAGAATTAGGATAAAATAACCTTAAATTCACTTGAGAATTTGCTTCACTTGATGGAAAATTGAAAATGTAATCAGAAAACCAGTGGCATGGATAATATAAGTTCACTTACAAAACAATTGATAAAGAAAATCTTGTATCACTTGTCTTCCTGTTGTTCATCGATCTGCTCAAGCGGGCACCAGTAACATCTCCATATGTCCTGTCTCATGCTAGTGTAGCCCAATGGCATCTGCTTACTCCAGGAACATGAAGAGCCTCAAACCATTCCTTCAGGGAATGAGGTCTATAATTGTTTACTGGTTTTTGCATATCAAATATGACATGGGTATCTTGCCAGGCTCTGCTGTGCGAAGTGATGTACATATTTATATTAAGAATAAATATATATAAAAAATGTGGTGTTCACATTTGCATTAAGTATCTGTATAAATAATGAAATAGTATATATCATGGACTATTTTCCCCTCCAAGGAAGCAAACCCTATCACATAAAAATAGCATGGATAAATATGGAGGGCATTATTGCAAATTAAAAAGTAAGTAGA